>JARSSU010022305.1:0-96290 GCA_029619165.1 Eurosta solidaginis | reverse complement strand
CCGCCCCTGGAAAGCTCATCAGTTCATGTAAACGTACTTTCAGTTGATTTTTCGTTATTAAGCTCAAGCTTGCGGATTATATAGCCAGCTAAGTACTCGACTGCATCTTGATGAAATTTGTTAATGTTTACTTCTGTTTCAAAATCTCCACCCTGAACAGTAGAAGCATCTGATTCCATGAAATACTCTGAAACAAACTCGGCATGTGGAATTTCTGATAATTGGAGCAAATCGGTGTCATCTTCACTAACGTTACCACGACCGGAAAGTAATTCTGTATTCCTTGCTATATTTACATATAAGTTAACATTAAAAACTGTATTATGAAAAAATTTTCGTTTAATGCCTTACCGAGAAGGCATTTTCGAAGCCTATATTTGAACTGCATTGGAGTCGGATTGTCGCAGTGCTGGTTGCTGATTCCCGGTCACAAAAAGATGGAAAGCTATGAGCAAGAGTGATTCAAAAACAATTATTATAAAAGGATAAAATTGCAAAACGACCAAATGAAACGTACCGATTTTTTGAACTATCATCAGTAGGCCGGGTCGATTTGTGGGGAGGCTAAAAAATCGCTCATTGCTCTGTAAAAATCATATTCTAGGGATCAAAATAAGAAACTTTGCCGAAGGAACCATACCTCTAAAACGAATTCTGATGCCCCCCTCCCCCCTTTGGGTATTAGGGGCAAATTTTGAAAAATCCCACTTTGAAATGCATGTTTTTTCTTTTTGGAGTTCATTTTTCTCTTTAGAAATTTATTTAGTCAGAACATATGTAAATGAAAAAATGAATTTAACTTAGTAATAGGAAAGAAATTAAAAAAATTATTAGAAATTAGCGTTTTTACAACCCCCTTTTAAAACCAAGGTATCACTGTGATGCATTTGCATGTCGTAAACATAGTTGTGTGGGTTTTTTATTCAACCGTTTTAAAAAATGAAGGTATCACTGTGACAAAATTGCAGATCGTAAAATTGCTTGTGTTGTTTTTTTTAAGCCACCACAAGACACAGCAGGTAGAATTGAAATTGCCCCTAACCAAAAGTTCGACCAAAAGGGGGGACATCAGAATTCGTTTCAGAAGTATGGTTCCTTCGGCAAAGTTTCTTATTTTGATCCCTAGAATACAATTTTTGCAGAGCAATGAGTGATTTTTAAATCGACCCGCCCTAATCAGCAGAGAATGCCGAGCAAATTTTTGCGCTCATCCAAGAAACGATGAGAACACTGACTTCCGGATATCCTGTTTTAGGAAAAAATGGTTATATTTTTTTCCAAACTTTCAATATATTTCCGCAATTTTTCGATTTGGTTTTGTCAACGAATAATTTTTTTTATAGGGATATTCAAATCAAAACAATGACAGAAATAAAGTAGTGCCTACCAATTTATTTTTAGATGTCTGCTCCCATTTTGTTCATTTCCGTATGGAAATATAGTAAATTATAAAGATTTTGTATCACTTACACTATATACTATTTTATGCATGCCGATGTTGTCAGAATAACGGAATACGTCAATGGCATGCAAACACCTGAAATTTCATTTCATCATGATGCAGAAGAAGCGACATTATTAAATTTCAAAACACACACACACACCACACAGTGTCAAATAAGGCAATGAATAATACATGGAAGTAGGCACTAAGTCAACATACTCGTACTTGCAAAATGTTAACTAAATTGTTTATTACGTTAAGTGGCTATTTATGTATGTATGTGCAAAAAGCCAGTAGTCAACCTTTTGAACCAAATTGCGAGAATTTAATACTTCAAAATTTTATTAAGATATGAAAACAATTGAAAAGCGAATGCAAAACTTTATTACTTCACATGTGAAGCTAAAAACAAAAATACAAATCTATGCAAATACACTAAATGTCAATTGAAATGTGCCGCACGCATGTCAGCTGAGGTCGAACGAGCTGTGCGCTAAAGAAATCTAATTATTAAGCGGCTTAAATCTAACGCTATGTAGTGCAAAAGTATTGTGCAATATAAAGGTATTCGCATGTGATATTTATATGTATGTAAACATGAATGAATTAAAATCGTACATGATACAATGTACGTATGTAGTATTCCCTAGGGGGCTTTGTTGGGCGTTGACAATTCACTGCAGGAGTTGATTCAAATACAGATACTGTAACTGATTGTGTTGTCAGCAAGTCGTATGTACACTTACGTTCAAAAAAAAAGGGCGAGGAAAACTTTACCTGTTACAGCGCTTCTACAGTCACTACAGCTGCGTAACCCCGTGGTTAGCCCCAAAAATACAAAAATATGGATTCACAGCTGCGTTCAGATTACCATGCTGGATTAGCCCCTCAATTCTTGGTGAGATACCATCTTGAATGCTGTCAATGTAGGCGGTGGAGTTGGCTAAAATCCCCATTAACAAAATCTAAGCAACTCTCATGATTTTTAATGCATACCACACCATTATATACGAAGCATCCTTCACTGTTGCCTTAACGCAGTTTTGACTCAGTCTTCCTGATTTTTGAATAAAATTTATTTTGCACTCATAAGACAATATGAAACATAGCCAATGTTCCATGTCCAATTTATGTTTTCGTAATACCAGCAAGCATGTGGGATCGCCTTTTTGTAATAGAAAGGGGATTTTTTTTAGCCATGGGCCATCAAATTATTTTTTTCGAGAGAAGCTGTACCGTTGCGATTTCATGTTTATAGTATCCCTAAACTCAATAGCAATTTCTGTAGCAGTTTTAAATGTGTTCAAAAGATCTATCTTGCTGATTTTCTTATCATCGCGTTCAGTGGCCTTTCGTGGTCATCCGCTTTCAAAATGACGGGATAAAGTAATTGCCCTGGGGCCGGTAAGGTTTTTGGCAGCCCGGCAAGGCAAAGCAGTATTGACAGTACTCTAACTAGGATTTCATAGATACATATATATTTTGTTGCTACAAAAAATTGTTTTAAAATAGTCATAGTCGAAATAAAATGTGTGTTAGATAAACTTTAAATATTTTGCACACTTGCAGTCAGCGTGGCTGAAGGGGAGCGTTCTTTTAGTCCATTGTCTCGCGTGAAAATTTTCTTACGTTCTGCTATGAGCCAAAATCGCTTGACAAGCCTTGGTACATTGGCGTTGAAGTCCAGCCTTGCTCCCAGCATTAGTTTTGAATCGGTGATTTCCATATTCGCAGACCAAAAAGCACGGAAGGTTTCCTTGGCTGATTCAAGCTCTTAAAATGTACATATTTAGAAAAATTGAATGTAAACAAATCAAACAATGAAATCTAAAATTTCATTTATGTAAGTGCTCCAGTAAATCTTATTTTATATGAAATAAAACTGACAATGTGAATTGAAAAATTTATGTACATATGTTGTGTTATTTTTTTTACTGGATTGAGGTTATTTTTTAGGGGGGCTCGTAAACGCGAACTGTCCCGCGGGCTCGGCCCAGCTCTCTGCGGTCCTGCTCATTGGGCATGTTAACTTATTCAGGTAAAAGTCTAGAACAGGAGTCTCATACGCGTCCAAAAATATCGAGAGAGGTGACCCCGACAACAATAATCCTAAGGCGGAAAGGAAAAATTGTATCTCTGTCCGGAGACATTTGGAATTAAAGTTGGCAATTTTCATGTGGTTGTTGTAATGTTTTTGTGCACTGAAAAAGATTTTGTGTGCAAAGGGATTTTGCACGCATTTAATTTTGATCCCACCTCATTGGTGGCCCGGTCGGGGTAATTTTTTATAAGATCGGCTGAAGGCCGCCAACGCAACCCCTGGACATTTTTCGTCAATATCTTTTGAACGAGCTAACATTTTTATTTCCGCCTTCGAATTATTGTTATCGAGGTCAATACGCATTTTTGCCACTTCTCTCGATATTTTTGGGCGCGTATTGAAAGTCGACGTCTGTTCTGTTAATTCCGTATGTTCGGAATATTCGTCTCCATTTAAGGATTTGGAGAATCGGTTTATATTTGGAATATTATGCATATTCGGACCTCGTGAGGTAGTATAAAATGAACGTATTCCGAGTATTCTAAATTAAAGGTTCATCCGGAACGCTTCCATGAATACTTAACGGGTAAGAGCTTTCCGAAATTTCAGAATAAAAAGGTGAATACTCCCTGTGTAGCAGAATCGCACAAAATCTTAACTCTTCTGTCAAAGTCTAGGTAGGAATATAAAGTTCTAAGACAATAAGCCATTTTCTTTTATTTTCGTTTTGTCAGTTCATTGTGGCTGCTGAGTAGAGTCTCGCTCCATGTCGGCTACCTGTTCAAAATCGTGCTATCTCAAAATATTTTTCAAAAATTTCCCAATTCAGGATTTGTCACAAAACCGCCCAATATTAGAGTTAGATTGAAGAACGCTTCATCTCAGAATGCTTTTCATTAACTCCCTCTTATTGCAAAATGCATTGAACTTATGTTCATATAGGAAGTTTTTGAAACAAATTTTGATATAGTGCATTTTTGAAAAAAATTCTAAGGTACGGCATTCTTCAAACAATTTCTGAAAGAAGGACCAAACCAACATAACTTTAGCACGAAATATTTAGTAGAAAATGAATTATTGCCCCAAAAACTTTTGGCATTTACAAATTTATTATCACTACTAATATACTACCAAAGATACTTGTCTACTACAATTTCAGTGAAGGGGATTGAATTATTCCCCGTTTTCCTTACTTCGTAAAAGTAACCCGTTCAGATTTTTCAATTTGGGAGTGTCAAAGCTCTGTCAGCATTGGAGAATAAACCTCTAGTAATTGAATCATGTATAAAATTAGTAAACTAGGCAGCTTCGGAATAAAATCTCAGAAATTTTTCTGCGACAATTTATTCTAAAAAAAATGTAATTCAACCAATACTAATTTCATTTCTATCTTATCCTCATGAGATACTTATCACAACAATTTTCTTTCCTATATTTTCCGCTTCCGATATTTTTACTAAAAGCCCTGAAGAAATGTTATTAAAGAACTCAAACTTAGCAGTATATGAGGCCAATAAGGCTAATGTATGATATCGGAAGAAGGCCTCTATAAGACTTATGTTAGATGCAAAATATGAGCGTGCTAGAATTCATATGGCATTCACTTCAGGCTCCTAAATGAGTTCATTACGAGTGCAAACGATCCATAGTTTGGACTCCTTTCAGACTAATCCTTGACTCCGAGTGTTTGCTGGGTTGTTTGTTTAAATTCAAAACGAAAATTTTTTTATTTTAAATTACGTATAAATTTAATTGAATTCCAAGCAACAAGAATTGTAATTCCAAGCAGCCTCGATTCAAGTTATTTTTAAATATCCAAAAAAAGAAACAAAAAAGTGTATTTTCCTAGTATTTACCCATAAGAATGGTACAATCCCATCTCTACATATTTCGGGTTATTTGCGTTTTGAAGACATTTATATAAATTTCTTTCTTAAGGATAACACTATTACTTTTATTAAATAACGCTGCTCTTACGAAAACTGCTAAAGATTTACTAACTTTTTATCTTAAGACTAGCAAATCCGGCAGATGTTGTTCTGCCCTAAATTTGCCTATCTGCATACATTTTAATAAGCTTTTTCCGTCTAACTCTGCCCTACCCCTCTACACTTTTTCCTAATCTTTTTATTCACTCCTCCCTCCGTATTTTTCGCTTCGTCTCATTCTATCTCTTTCTCAGTCTCCTTCTCTCTTTTCTCTTATCTCAAGTTTTTCTCCTTCTTCTTCATTCATCTCTTATTGCCAATCCCAGAGGGTGGTATGTATTTTGTTCCAGTGACATTCCGAGTCTCAGTCCCAGTCCGTCTTCCGGTATACTTCCCGGAAAAAAGCATCGTAAATACTAATGTAGGCAAATTTATACACGAAATTTCAGGCAAATCGAATAGGACGTATGCAAATAAGTATGTGGGTATTATTAATTCTTGTCTTTATTTCGGCTTCGCATGCATATTTATCAGTACTGCCAGGTTGATGCGATTAAATCGAATATCACAATGAACTTTAGAGCTCTCAGCAACAGCTTTCATTTGATATACACACACATTCTAGGTGTATCAGGGTCCACGTTTTGGGCTATATCTCGACACCATAGCCTCCCAGTTGTATGAATATTATCCTGTACTATAGCGCTCATAAAAAGTTTTCATTTGATATCCATATTGTATAAACACATTCTAGGGGTACCGGATCCACGTTTTGATCTCAAGACCCTAGGCACACAACGAAAAAAAAGGTTAACGTTGGCCGATTATCAGATCTACCCAATATGCTCACAAAATTTCATTAGAATCGGTTCAGCCGTTTCGGAGGAGTTAAGCCTCTAACACCGTGACAGAAGAATTTTATATATTACTAGCTTTACCAGGCGCACGTTGTAACGCCCGAGATCGAATGGATGTTGCGTTATTTTTTCTGTTTTGTTTGTTGATAATTTAATTAATTGTTCTGTAAATTGAATTGAATTTTGTACGCATATTTGGTGAAATTTTCTGCTAAAACATTTATTCTTCTATCTTATTGTATCTTATTTTATATTATTGTATTGTTTTTACCGCTGATTATTGTCGCTTTGATTATATTCCGAAGAAGCATGACTGGTGAGCCAATTTTCAAAGTTGATATATGCGCAGGCATTCCGTTTGGTTCTAAGGAGTATAGAAATTCATTGGGATAATTCACAATTTTATCTTCATCTGTAACTGTGTCGATCGATTTATATTTCGTCACTTCACCAGGAAATTGATTTTGAAAGCGATCATTGATTTTGTTAACATGATCATTTTTGGGAGCTAAGATAATTGTTTCGCCAAAAAACAAAAACATTTAAGAAAGACCCGACCCAACAACTTATGAGGAAAAATAACACAATTGTAAGCGAAATGCTGAAAAGAAACGAAATTGATATTAAAGAAAAATTTCACTTGTCCAGTGTAGCATCCATCGCACCGAGATTATACGGTCTTCCCAAAATACACAAAGAAAACATGCCCCTTAGACCAATTGCATCATCGAAAAAAGTACCATGTTACAACTTATCCAAACATATTGGGGGTATACTCACAAATATAGTTTCTGGCGATATAATATTAAAAATTCATTCCAATTAAAAGACAAACTTAAAAATATTCATATAGAAGATGACGAAATCCTCATATCATTTGACGTAGTTTCACTGTTCACAAATATCCCGATACATTTTGCAATACATACAATAATGAAAAAGTGGTCAGAGTTGGAAAAACATACAAAAATTACAAAGAAACGATTTCAAAATATACTCGAATTTTGTCTAAGAGAAAACAATTACTTCATGTACAACTCAACAATATATCAACAAATATATGGCATGCCCATGGGTAATCCACTATCTCCCACCATAGCCGACATAGTACTGGACAAAATACTTGACGACAGCATAGCTGAACTTAACGCAAATGACATATATATCAAATACATAAATAAGTATGTATATTATATGTTCGCTATCATAAAGAGAAAGGACGTGGAAGAAATTTTAAGAGTATTGAACGCACAGCATAATAGTTTAAAATTCACAGTACAAAAAGAGCAAGAAAGTAAAATAGCCTTCCTAGACTTACAAATAATTAGAAATAATAAAAGACTATTAACGAATTGGTACGCAAAAACCATTGCATCAGGAAGAATATTTAACTACCATTCGAACCATCCTTACAATCAAAAACTAAATACAGCGACAAGCCTTATTAGGAAAGCCATAACGCTTACAGACATCGAGTTCACGGCAGAAACCCAAAACATTATAAAAAGTATTTTATTCAAAAGCAGCTATCCTCAGAAGCTCATTGACAGGCTTCTAGAAAATACAAAGGAAAAAATACGCAAAGAGGAAAAGGAAACATCTAATTGTGAAAGGGAAAAAAAACCAAAAATTTATCAGAGTAACATTTATACCGGGCTTAACGGATAGCAAAATACTCCAAAAAACCATAAAATCTCAAAATATAAATTACGCCCACAGACCTAACAACACTATACGACATATTTTTACCAAAACAAAGGACAAAGTGGAAAAAGAGCAACAAAATAACGTAGTGTACCAAATAAAGTGCAACGGCAAAGATGAGGAAAAATGCGATCAGTACTATGTGGGCACAACAAGCGACAACTGGGTATACGGCTAAACGAACACAGAGCGGATGCAAAAAGAAGAAAATGACAACAGCTCTCGCGCAACATTTGACTAAGAGTAACCATATAGCGAACTTTGACAATGCACAAATATTAGATATAGAAAAAAGAGAAAAGACAAGACTAATTTTAGAGAGCTTAAGAATACAGCAAAAGATAAACAATGTAATGAACTTCAAAGAAGATATAAACAACATAAGTAATGTCTATAATGCGGTTGTGTGAAAGAAAATAAAACAAGTAAATGTCAACATTAAGGTACCTATATATATGTATTCTGTACACAGTGTAAAAAAATGTGATACTATTTATGTAAATTAATCAATGTAAGTAATAATTTCATGTTTGTTGTTAAACAAATTTTAAACTATTAAAATATTTCAATAAATAGCTTCCTGAGGATGACGCATGAAGCGTTGAAACGCGTTGAAGCAAATCAAACAAAAACAAATTTTGCTTATTTAGACGACCAATAAGCTCAACCCAGCAAAACAAAAACATTTAATTTAAAATTCTTAATTCTGAAATATGAAAAACTTTCGTCTTGATCGAAGGAACCTCGAGCCAAAATTTGGTGATAATCGAAGTATAGCAAACACGTTTTCATAGGGAACACACACACACAGAATTTGATTTTTATAGAAGATAGACTGAAGCTAAACAATTTTTTTAACAGCGGCAGATTACTAAACGTCCAAAGGCATAACAGCTAAACTCAACAATGCAGTCAAACTTTAGGTGTTAAAATAACTTAAGTTTGTACGGCAGCCATAGTTTGTCCCCATTTCACATTTTACTGGAGGTTTTAGGACTTAACGTCACATAGTTCCTTACCAATTTTAATTATCCTACCATTCCGACATCCAGATATATGCAGTCTAATATATTCCATTTGTATGGGAGGTGCCACGCCTCCTTTTTCCCAATTCCATAATTTCTTGGTGGTGTTAGGGATTGACCTCATATAACTCCTTACTGAATTTCAATGTTCTGGCATGTATACCTTCAAAGTTATGCATTACTAAAGATCCCATTTGTATGCGAGGTGCTACGCCCCCTTTCTCCAAATTCCGCATTTTCTTGGTGGTGTTAGGGATTGACCTCATATAACTCCTCATTGAATTTCAATGTTCTGGCATGTATACCTTCAAAGGTATGCAGTTTGATTTGTTGATTTTTATATATTATATATGGCTAAACAGATTTGGGATTTCAAAATCAACTAACCTTTATCTCTCCTTCCGGTATCTTTCCTAAAAATGGCATGGCAATCTGTAAAGCCGTTCTCTAGTAATGGAGTGACAATCAAAATGTACACTTCTTTTTTTATATATAGACTAACAGACCCGGCAGACATTGTTCTGCCCTAAATTTGGTCTATCTGCATACATTTTAAAAAGCTTTTTCCATCTAACTCTGCCCTCTCCCTCTTCACTTTTTCTTAATCCTTTTATTCACTCCTCCCCCGTCTTTTTCGCTTCATCTATCTCTATCTTGGTCTCACTCTATCTCTATCTCTTTCTCAGTCCCCTTCTCCTTCCCTCTTTTCTCTATCCCAGTCCAAGAGGGTGTTATCTATTTTGTTCCAGTCTCATTCCGAGTCCCAGTTCCACTCCGAGTCTCAGTCCCAGTCCGTCTCTGGCCTGCTTCCAGGAAAAAAGGATCGTAAATAATATAGGCAAATTTATATACCAAATTTCAGGCAAATCGAATAGTACGTATGTAAATTGGTATGTGGGTATTATTAATTCATGTCTTTATTTCGGCTTCGCATGCATATTTATCAGTACTGCCAGGTTGATGCGACTAAATCGAATATCACAATGAAAATTACTTTAAAGCTCTCAGCACACTCACATTCTAGGGGTATCCGGGTCACGTTTTGGCATATATCTCGAGACGCTAGTCAAAAATAAATATGAAACTTACCCTGTACTTAAGCACTCATCAACAGCTTTCATTTGTTATCCATATTGTACAAACATATCCCAGGATTACCCAGGTTCATGTTTTGATCTCAAGACCCTAGCCATAACGGGATAAAAATTATCCTATGTCTGTCTCCTGGTTCTAAGCTACACCCTCACCAATTTCCAGCGAAATATGTTCATCCATTCCTTCCTCTTCAATCACTCTTTATCTATTAAAAAAAAGCGTATCAAAATCCGTTGGGTATATTTAAAGGTTTAAGCATTCAAAGGGACATATGGACAGAAGAAGTTGTTTTATACTATGTAGTGATGTACATCCATACATACCTATAAACCTACGCCCGAAGTTAAATAACGCAGCGAATGCTATATATGTACCTATGTATGTGTCGCATCATGCCTCACTCAAAAGCAATTAGCGCGCACAGTTCACAGCGAACAACCACACAAACACATTTTTTGGTAAAAATGTTACTTTTGTTTAAACAATTTGGCTGATATAAGAAAGGAATCAAGTGTTTTGATGCAGATCGAAGGTAAATAGTTCAAATTTTTACTGAAAAGTAGAATTTTTTAAAACCATCCATCCGTTTATAAGTTATAGCTGTGTAAACAAAAATTTTATGATCATATGTACATATTTAATTAGCGAGCTTTGCTCATATTGCTTTATACAATGGTTTTTGTAATTGATATTAGAGAAAAATTGTAAGTTTACAAACGTAAGTTTCAAAAGCGCGCCTAAAAATCATATCCACACCATTAGGAATAAACTACATACAGAGTGTATGTGCCTACATAGTGATCAAAAGGAATATAAACAAAAAAGGCAACTCTTAGAGACCAATTGTACAGCGAACAACGGGACATTCATATGGCTTAGCAGCTAAAGGCTTGCACTGATATGAATGTTGGAGATTCGAGTTCAACGCTCAGCTCCCGAAAAGCTAGCTGATGAAGAAGTGAAATTCAGAAACATGTCCTAGTAACCATCGCCGTTTGTAAACTTACAATTTTTCTCTAATATCAATTCCAAAATTTTTATGTTTTTTTACTACATTATGGCAATTTGCCACGCCTCTATAATATATATCTTCAAATTATATTAACTGTACCATCTCACGTAGCTAAGCTTTCAAATGCAAAAAACCGTTTTAAAATCGGAGCATTCTGTGTGAAGTTATGTGCATACATGGCATTAGCGACTTTATTTTATAAGATTTACTAGCAGACCCGTCAGACGTTGTTCTGCCCTAAATTTGGTCTATCTCCATACATTTTAATAAGCTTTTTTCGTCTAGCTCTGCCCGCCCCTCCTCACTTTTTCTTAATCCTTTTATTCACTCCTCCCTCCTTATTTTCGCTACATCTATCTCTATTTTCGTCTCAGTCTCCTTCTCTTTTTCTCTTCTCTAAAGTTTTTCCCATTCTTCTTCATCCCTTATTGCCAGGCAAATCGAATAGGACGTATGTAAATAGTTATGTGGGTATTATTAATTCATGTATTTATTTCGGCTTCGCATGCACATTTATCAGCTTTGCCAGTTAACGCAACTAAATCGAATATCACAATGAAAATTACTTTAAAGCTCTAGCAACAACTTTCATTTGATATCCACATTACACACACATTCTAGGGGTATCCGGGTCCAGGTTTTGCCCATATCTTGAGACCCTAGTCACCCAGCGGTATAAAAATTACTCTGTACTAAAGCACTCATCAACAGCTTTCATTGTTATCCATATTGTATAAGCACTTTCTAGGGGTACCCGGGTCCATGTTTTGGCGCCAATCTCGAGACCCTAGTCACCAATAGGTAAGAAAACTACCCTGTACTAAAGCACTCATCAACAGCTTTAATTCGTTATCCATATTCTATAAACACATTCTAGGAGTACCCGCGTCCACGTTTTCACTTATATCTCGAAACCCTAGTTACCCGCGGGTACGAAAAATACCACGTATCAAAGTACTCATTCGATACCCATATTGTACAAACATAACCCAGGATTACCCACGTTCACGTTTTGATCTCAAGACCCTATCCAGTACGGGATAAAAATTAGCCTATGCCAGTCTCCTGGTTCTAAGCTACCCCTCCACAAATTTTCAGCCAATATGTTCATCCGTTACTTCCTCTTCAATCACTCTTTATCTATTAGAAAAAAGCGCATCAAAATCCGTTGCGTATTTTTAAAGGTTTAAGCATTCAAAGGGACATAGGGACAGAAAAAGCGACTTTGTTTTATACTATGTAGTGATGTACATCCATACATACCTACAAACCTACGCCCGAAGTTAAATAATGCAGCAAATGCTATATATGTACCTATGTATGTGTCGCATCATGCCTCACTCAAAAGCAATTAGCGCGCACAGTTCACAGCGAACAACCACACAAACACTCAAAAGCAATTAGCGCGAACAGTTCACAGCGAACAAACACACATACGCATTTTTTGATAAAAATGTAATTTTTGTTTAAACAATTTGGCTGATATAAGAAAGGAATCAAGTATTTTTTTGATGCAGATCGAAGGTAAATATTTCGAAGTTTTACTGAAAAGTAGAATTTTTGAAATCTATCCATCCGTTTATGAGTTATAACTGTGTAAACAAAAATGTTATGATTTTTTCCTACATTTTGGCAATTTGCTACGCCCCTATAATATATATCTGCAAATTGTATTAACTGTACCATCTCACGTAGCTAAGCTTTCAAATGCAAAAAAACCGTTTTAAAATCGGAGTATTCTGTGTGAAGTTATGTGCATACATGGCTTTTAGCGACTTTATTTTATAAGATTTATAGATATATTAGGGCGGGTCGATTTGTAGGGAGGCAAGGAAATCTCCCATTGCTCTGTGAAAATCATATTCTAGGGATCAAAATAAGAAACGTTGCCGAAGGAACCATACCTCTAAAACGAATTCTGATGCCCCCCCACCCCCCAAGGTAGGGATAAATTTTGAAAAATCCCACTTTGACCCATTTAGAGTGCTCCAAGCGAGTCCAAATTTATGACCGACCCCCACTAACTTTGGAGGCCTGACCCACCGATGCCAGTGGCTGCCCGTGGGGGTTCACCATACAAACATTTCAAAAAATCGCCGACTTTTCATGTAAAGTGCAAAAGCGTGATTTTTTGAAATGTTTGTATGGTGAACCCCCCAGGGGGTTACAGGGGGTGTGCTACTGGCATCGGTGGGTCGGGCCTCCACAGTTAGTGGGGGTCGACCATTTAGAGTGCTCCAAACGAGTCCAAAGTTTCTTATTTTGATCCCTAGAAAACGATTTTCGCAGAGCAGTGAGCGATTTTTAAATCGACCCGCCCTAATATAGATATATGACAACAAGAACTAAAAACGTTCTTTGCATAGCGATGTAAATAATTTTCGTCGGCTTTTTGTTCACCGTAAGTGTATATGCAAATATTTTCATTGCAAATGTGTACGTGTAAGTGCCCATTAATGGCATTCTTAAGCACACGCGGCAGCTGAGCAACTCATAAGCAATCAAAATTCTGCCCCAAGAACTGTTAGTCTTGTTTCGCAAATCAATTCTATTTTATCAATTTCAATTTATTTCTTAAGCAATTCCCTTGCATTTTTTTTATCATAATCCAATTTGTAAATGATTTTTCACTATTAACAGCAATTATTAATTAATTGCTTAACACTGATTTTCAAAATATTAACATACATGTATTCGCTTAAAATTAAATGCTGCATTCAATCAAAATATGTTGCAAGATCTATTAAAATTTTTAAGTAAATGCTACCGCATACGCAAAATATGTCAATTTGTTGCTGTAATTAAAATTGGCATGTCAACACTTAAAACTTAAAAAACAAGACAAACAAGAAATCTAATCGCATAAGATATAGTGTCATATATTTTTAGGCACTTAAGTAACATACAAATATGAAATAAAATGTTTTAGAATGGTCACTAACAAAAAATAGCTGCGCACTCAATAAGGCAATAAATTTGGGTATCGTCGCAGAATCAATGTTATAATCTTCCTTTGCGTGATTCGCGCTTAATCGGCAGTGTGTGACTTCCGTTGCGCTTAGGCAATGCTAAGACTTCTGTAAGTTTGGTCAGACTACCTATAACCTAAGTTATAATAATAATATTAATAATAGCTTCGCGCTATAAGCTTCCGCGAAGATTTTATCTTAATCTGTGGGCGGCTACATGTTTTTATGTCGACTTCGAACTGAACTGCAAGCAGTCCGTGATTGACATCGTGGGGTTCAGTCTTGACTGGTACTCATGTTAAAGCGTATTGAATAATTGTACCTGTATGCCCCTGAAATATGCCCGCGGTTGTAAAATGTGAGCAAAATACCAAGGCTATCCAATCCTGAGTGATTTTACCAACGAGTGGGAAAAATAATTTCACTTGTAAAGTGTGCCAATACCCTTAGCCAAAGCAAATGTCAAATTCTTCTTCTTATGCTTTGCTTGTAACAAAATTTGAGAGTTGGCTACTTTTCAATATCAGATGGCGCCAGTGTCGCTCATTCTACCGTTTTCCATAAAAATACGTAATAATGCATAATAAATGTAAGGCGCGATAACCTCCGAAGAGATATAAGGCCGAGCTTCTCTTCCAATTTGCGTCGTGCTCCTCTTGTTTTCCTTACAAATTAGCCGGACGGGACCTACATGATTTTATGCCGACTCCGAATGGCATCTGCAAGGCAGATGAGTTTTCACTGAGAGCTTTTCATGGCATAAATACACCCGGAGCGCTTGCCAAACACTGCCGAGGGGCGACGCCCGCTTAGAAAAATTGTTTCCTAATTGAAAAACCTTATTTCTAAAATTTTAGATGTTGATATTCATCGAAGCCATTTTTGTTGTTTTGGTCTCCGACTCAATAAGTCTGACATCCCTCGGAGAGTCGTTTGAGTACCCTTTCACTGCCCTCTTCATTTCGAAAATATTGTTGATATATATTTTGTTTTTTGGTTCATTATCCCACGCCGCACGAAAAAACGGGAAGAGCTGCTGCGCAGAACTCGTCTGCATGGATAATGGAGAAGATAATTATACAACCAACCTGCCTCGGCATCGAAAGGAACTGTTCGAGATCAGTAATTCAATAAGGCACACACTGACCTTCACATCTGGATTAGGGTGTTGTTTGTACGGAAGTGAAAAGCATTTCTCATAAGTAAGCACAATCTAAGGTTCTCTACAAGAAGAAAAGTCGTAGGTATGTGGACGGCGGTAAGTAATGGGAAGAGTCTTTGCGTTACAAAACAATAAATGTAAAAAAACTGATCATCCGAATTTATTAAATAATTTCGTGCGTATTGACAGTGCAATATTTATTTTGTGAGATAACATTAATTATTATTTACGTAAGTCTATTACGTCTGCGAAGTATATAAGACGAGTATATACGCATGTTAGTATGCATATGTATATATATGTTCGTGCTTTCATAAACTATTTTAAGTATTAACAAATAAGGGTGTCGTAAGTTCGGGTGTAATCGAACATAGCATACCCAGCTGTACACTAGAATTGCTGTTGTTGGTAGAATATCAGTCTGATGTAGTTAAATCCCCATAGAGTTATTGCAAATTTTGTTAAAGTTTGACCTTTAGGAAAAGTGGGCGTGGTTTCAAGGTAATATATTTAACGGCTTTTGACTTGCGGCTTGTTAAACTTCCAAATTTTCTTCTTTTAAACCAGTCGACCCACCAATTTCATTAGCTTAGCGGTATTCGTTTTTGAATTATCTCATTTTTCGATTTTTTTAATCTTTCGATATCGAAAAAGTGGTTATCCTCCGATTTCGCTCTTTTCATCCATTTCGCGCGTATAACCGAATATCTCAATATTTCCTCAAGTTCTTGTGTTAACGGACGGACAGATGGACGGACGGGCATTGCTTAATCAATATTTGTTTTTTCGATGCTGATGATTTTGATAATTGGAAGTCTATATCTATCTCGTCTCCTTTACCGTTATCCAATCAAAGTTATAATACCCTGTGTACAAGTACAGCTGGGTATAAAAAACCAAAGTTCGCCTGCAGGCCAAATATAATTTTCATATAGCAAATTATGAACTAATGTGGCAATAGCTTATAAATACTATAATAGCTTTTGGGGGAAATACTTATTATGAATAGTTACAACATTATTAAAACGTAATAAGGGCAGTAAATACATATTTACATATTCACTTGGATGCCTATGTACGCCGTGAAGCAAAACAGATTGTGAGAAATAGCAAAGTCCAATCCAATGAAAAAAAGCAAAAAGACAATACAATACAATTAAATGAAAAATTAGTTCAATTGAAGTATTGTCTAATTCACTTGCTTTCAAAGCGACTTAAAAAATTTACAATATCCCAGGGCAGCTGTTGTTTATATTAAAATCTCTATTTCTAAATATGTATTGTCGTCTATGAACTCTAGTCCACAGCAGATTCACCTCAAGATTAACTATTGTTAAGCAAATTTGGCGACAATAAAACTACTTAAAATTATGCCATCTTGGTTGTTATGAATGATGACGCTGTCAAGCAATAAACATGGGCCATCTAACAGCAATTAACAGCGCATGCGCAACTGTTATGCGTATTAACATGATGAGCGTGGACATCGTCACGTGTGAGTTAACAGCAGCTCACAGTAAGACACAAACACACACGCGAAAGTCCAACTATGCTAACTGAAAAATAACAAAGCAAAAAGCAGTCGTCGTGCTACAATTGTCTCTTAATAATTTTTTTTGCAAAATGCTCAGCTACATTTACAGTGGTAGATGGTCATATTGATATGCACACACATTAGAGCGGGTCAAATTGTATGGACGGATTTTTTTTCTTCACGAGTATAGCAAAAACGTAATCTACAGATGAGTTTAAGGAAAAATTGCTGAAGACACCATAGTCCTAAGTCCGATTTCGAGTCCCCGACTTTATCAAAATAGATATTTTGCCATATGAATGTAGGGTTTGGCAAAAAATCTTCATAGCTTCTGATAGAATTATAGGAAAAATATCGCATTGGGCTTACTTTAAATGTATTTTACGTACATTTTCAGAACCTGTATTAATATCTATAGTGTTTTGTTTTGTAGAGATATCAGGCTTAAATTATGAGAAATTAGCCTAAAATGAACTTTTAATTATTATATTATCATTTTTAACAAATTTCTATGGACAATTTTTTTTTCTTTACAGCTAAAATAAGTTCGGAATATTTCCAACAAACTTTTATTCAGACAGTTTTTCTTTTTTCGAATTCGTTTTAGTAGAAAAAAATTTTCAACAGAAAAATATATTGTTTAAGTGACTTAAACTATGAACATGCTTGTACTTGTAATTCTCAACTGGTTAGTGAATTATTCTAAAGACATGGTTAAATTTTTTATCCCAAAGCGGGGTTTTTCAAAGCAAAACAAGGTGGCTCAACCCGCATACCTGGAGCACCCAGTGCTCGCCCCCAACATACAAGGTGTACAGGCACATAACGACCTCTCTCTGAACAACAAAATAATATACAGCACACTAAAAATAAAATAATCTAAGTATAAAAACCGATTCGCAGCGAATCACCAAAGCTTAGACACATATATTTTCAAGTAACAAGCAAAAACACAATTTTATAATTTTAATTTAATTTATTTAAAAAATAATTTTTTACTTAGAATTGACCATTTTAACGTACATATTTTTAAAATAAAAGTAATGTTATGTTATTATTTTTTAAAATCTTTTTTGCTCTCCATTCGTGGTTGTTTTTCACGACTTTATGCTGTAACAGCCATAACACCTTCACGTTTTTTTTTCTATAACACGTTTGGAAAGAGATGTTAACAACTGTACATATCTTTCTGTTCCTTCTATATGCATTGGAATATTAGGATCATCTAGTGTTGGCTCATCATAATCTAAGAATTGTACCAAGTGATTGTATGGAATATTTCTTGTGAATGTTGGTTCAGATAGTAAATTATCGTCATTCAGATCAATCATATCAGTATAAACTGAAGCACTAAAATTGATATTATATATTTTGTAAACTCTGAGTTTAGTTGGATCAAGTATTTTTTCTCGATAGTATAAAATTTTTTTGATATATCTATCACGTATGGCTTTTCTATAATCAAATAACATTGTTAATAAAATGCTTTCCGGATGAGCGTAATATGAATTATTTTGGATTACACCATCTAAATATTAAGTAAATTACGTAATAAAAGTACACTGCCGTACACAACAGAATTATAGTATTTTACATTGAAATACATTGGCACATAAATTCTAATAATATAAACTGCTAGAGTTTTCAAATTTTCCAATGGTGTATTAGTTGTTGTATATAGACGTAATATCCGCCTTGCTTTGGTTAGACATCGAGAATGTACAACTGCTCCTGGTTTTATGTTAGCTAAATCAACTGAAACAGTACCATTTGAAATTGCTTTGGCCATTTGATATAAATATTTAACATCTGTAGATAATTCTCGTTCTTGCTCATCACTGATCATACAAATGGAGAGCAAAAAATATTTTAAAAATAATAACATAACATTACTTTATTTTGAAAAATACGTTAAAATGGTAAATTATAAGTAAAAAAATAATTTTTTAAATAAATTACATTAAAATTATAAAAATTGTCTTTTTTGCTTATTACTTGAAAATATAGGTTTTTTTTTAATTTTTTTCTACTAAAGCGAAATCGAAAAAGAAATACTGTCTAAATGAAAGTTGTTGGAAATGTTCTGAACTTATTTTAGCTGTAAAGAAAAAAATGTTGCATAGAAATTTGTTAAAAATGATAATATAGTAGTAAAAAGTCCATTTTAGGCTAATTTCTCATAATTTCATCCTATACAGTAAGCTGTCATGGAAGCTCATAGTGGAGGAGAGGGTGAAGAAGGCTTCAACGGCACTTTATGCATGTAAAAGAATGCTGGGGTGTACGCGGGGCTTATCGCCCTCTCTTTCCCATTCGGTTTTTACAGCGATTGTAAACCCTATCCTATACTATGGAGTTCTTGTTTGGTGGAAAGCCACACAAAAAGCAACCTACCTCAAAAAATTAGAGGGGGTATGCAGACTATCAATGCTTAGCATTACGGCAGCCCTGAAAACAACCCCGAAAGCTGCACTGTATGCCATTCTGCACATTCCACTTGTAGACCTGGTAGCAAAGAACATAGCGTTAACAACTGCAACCAGGCTCTGTGCCTCGGGGCAGCTTGAGCGCCGACCATACGGCCATAGTAGTATAGCGTCATCAATCACAAGACGAGACTACCTGAGTCCCCATCTGCACTTCGAGGGCGATCTTAAGGCCACAATAGAGGTGGACGGTCGGCGCAAGTGTGCTCAAATGGCGGACGAAGCGATACATGTGCACACAGATGATTCCAAAGTAGTGGAAATAGTAGGGTTTGCGGTATGTATACTCTGCTGATCCGGAAATAAACAGATCCTACTGGCTGCCGAATTACTGTAGCGTTTTCCAAGCGGAAATAGTAGCCGTAACCAAAGCAGTAGAAACCCTAGAAGAAAATAACCCAAGCTGCAATCTTGTTAACTTTTATATTGACAGTCAAGCAGCAATTAAGGCGATAATCTCGCATAGCACAGCATCTAAATGCATGTTATAGCGTAAGCAATACCTGGAGATAATCGGGAAAGGGAGAAGCATACATCTATATTGGGTCCCAGGGCATATGGGAATAGATGGGAATGAAAAAGCGGATGAACTAGCTAAAAAGGGCGCACCCCTTGAAGCTTGCTCCGTAGACGTCCCAATTAGACTGGGCGAAATTAAGCGAAGGCGAGAGGTGGACATGATCGACCAAGCAGGAAAGGCGTAGGTTCAAGCGCGGGGCTGTAAAGTGTCGAAGATTACGTGCAGGTCTTACAACCTTAGACTAACAAAGTTGCTTCCATCATTAAAAAGAGAGGACTGTAGACTCATGACTGGTATTCTAACTGGACACTGCCTTCTGGCGTCACATACCTTTAAATTAAGCTTGGTCAGTGATAGCAGTTGTAGGAAGTGCGGGCTGGAGGAACAAACGATCGAGCACGTTCCGTGCTCTTGCCCTGCGCTTGCCAGGCTAAAACTCCAGCTATAAGGAGTGATACAGTTGTCAGATCTAGAAGCAGCAAGTGGCTTAAATCCTAGGAAGCTTCTAGTATTTGCCAAGAGGACGGAGTTATTTTATAACATAGGTCCTGGTTTTTGATAGAGTTTTTCAGTTTGGTCGTTAAAACGAACTTCTGGTAACACTACGGAACATATTCAGTCTATGTGAAGTCCTCATGGACCGGCCAGTTCAACCTAACCTAACCTCTCATAATTCAAGCCTGATATCTCAACTATAGATATTAATACAGATTCTGAAATGTACGTAAAGTACCTTTAAAGTAAGCCCAATGCGATATTTTTCCTATAAATGTTTCAGCAGCTATGAAGATTTTTTGGCCAAACCCTACATTCATATGGGAAAATATCTATTTTGATAAAGTCGGGGACTCGAAATCGAACTTAGAGCTATAGTGCTTCAGAAATTTTTTTTAGAATCATCTGCAGATTACGTTTTTGATATACTTACTTACTTACTTAATTGGCGCTTAACCGTCTAAACGGTTATGGCCGTCCAACAAGGCGCGCCAGTCGCTCCTTCGCTCCGCCAACCGGCGCCAATTGGTCACACCAAGGGAGTTTAAATCGTTTTCCACCTGGTCCTTCCAACGGAGTGGGGGCCGCCCTCTACCTCTGCTTCCATAGGCGGGTTCCGATAGAAACACTTTCTTGGCCGGAGCATCATCTTTCATTCGCATAATATTGTTATACTCCTGATGGAAAAAAAATTGACCCGCTCTAACACACATACATACAAACATAAATGCATACATACCTACGTACAAGTGTATCATGCTACTCCTATTTCTTCTTTGTTACTATTGACTCAAATTATAGTCACTACTCTGAATTTATTCCGCCTTTGCCAAATTAAAATTTTGCTCAATATTTCACAATTGTATACACCCAACCAATGCAGTCCCGGCGGCAGCTACAAATGTGTTTATGTGTGTACATTGCCGCAACATAGTAAATTATCAAAAAGTGAAATGAGAGAAAACCAAAGTAACTAGCATACTGCCGTCACTAATAATAGCCACCACTGTTGTTGATTTGGCTTCTCTACTCTACATGCACTTGTTTGTATGTTGATTGTTTTATGGACATGGCGCATGCGCGCAACATATAAAAACATCATAGACCCATTGTACGGTTATCAGTACAATTTAGTTGCTGCTTCATATTGCAACGTCGGTTTAAAGTTACTGGCTACTTTTTATAAGTTTTTACCAAAAGAAATCTGACGCTTATCGCAGCCCCAAATATGAACGCACTGAAAGTATTCGTAAGTGTTTGGAATGATTTTTTACAGTGTAGCGCTTGTATAAAGGCGTTTGGATATCGAAAGCTACAAAACGAATTGTGTTTAAAGGATTTAAAAAACTGCATTGCATTGAAACATTTGTGGCACTACAAATCGAAGGAGCAAAAGGAAATAAAAAGTGTTATAAAATACCAAACATTCGATACAAATTTATTGCAACAAAATGCGAACTAAGTGAAATGTCTAGACATAATACAAGACAAAAGTGAATGTGACCTAATTTTTTAGTGGTGAAAATAAGTTAACTGCCGCTAATGGATTTTTGTAATTGTGATCTAATTGAGTGTTGCATAAAAATATTTGCACAGTGCTGAAACTCACAGTCAATGGATATGAGGCAAAATGATATTTGTTGAATACCAATTAAAGCTCCCTTCTTTGCCTGTTTGAATCCTAAAAAACTGGAGCACTTAATATAATGGAGACATAATTGCCAGACCAACAAAATTAAGATGATATCTCGTGTGGCCAAATATACAGAACTTTCTAACACACAGAGTGCAGCAGATATTGGTTGACAGTAAATGTAGGAAGTTCAGATGCAGGATGATCTGCAACAGCCACTTATAATCATCCAATGACCTAATTTAGTTCAATGCTTGCCCAAAAACAAGTAGGTTGTACCTTCTTGCCCCTAAGAAGTGATCAGAAAGTCCTCCCATTTGTCGCTTTATACTCAGCTGAGCAGAGCTCAGAGAGTATATTAATTTTGTTCGCATAATGGTACCCCGTAATGCAATAAACTAATCGAGATAGATATAGACTTTTATATATCAAAATTATGTGCGCGAAAAAAGAAATTCATTAGCCATGTCCGTCCGTCCGTCTGTCCGTAAACACGATAACATGAGTAAATTTTGAGGTATCTTAATTAAATGTGGTACGTAAGTTCCTGGGAACTCATCTCAGATCGCTTTTTAAAATGAACGAAATCGGACTATAACCACGCCCACTTTTTCAATATAACAAATTTCGGAAAACCCGAGAAAGTGCGATAATTCATTACCAAGACAGATAAGGGCAGTGAACTTGGTAGGTGGGTTGACCTTATGACGCAGAGTAGAAAATTAGTAAAATTTTGAAAAAGGGGCGTGAAAACGCCCACTTTTAAAAGAAGGTAACTTAAAAGTTTTGCAAGCTGTAATTTGGCAGCTGAGTATGTAATGTTCGGTTACACCCGAACTTAGCCTTCCTTACTTGTTCTATAACAAAAATGCATTTTACCCTGATGAGCAGATCAAAACGCCTACTTGTAGAAATCAATAAAGGCTGCTCATCCGCAAAAAAGTTCTTCAGAATCTTAAAATTATTATTAGGAGCAAATAGTTGTCCACTATGAGTGAGTCCCTCACTCAAACAAGAAGAACTCACTAGACAAGATATGTTGGTGTGTTCCACCGGAAGATGAATAAGTGCAGCATCTGTACATTTTGTAACCGAATTGTTGTTGAGTAACAGTGGAAATCGTTTGATCCTAGAATACTTACTTAATTACCGTTTAAACGATTATGGCCATCAAACAATGCATGTCAGCCTTTTCTTCGCTGGGTTAACTGGTGCCAATCGGTTACACAAAGGGAATTGAAGTCGTTTTCCACCTTATCCTTCTAGCGTGGTGGAGGCCACCCTGTTTTTGTTGTTGTTGTAACGATAAGGGTGCTCCCCGAAGGCTTTGGGGAGTGTTATCGATGTGAGCTTCCTTTGCCGGATACAAATCCGGTACGCTCCGATACCACAGCACCATTAAGGTGCTAGCCCGACCATATCGGGAACGATTTACGTGGCCACATTAAACCTTCAGGCCATTCCCTCCCTCCCCACCCCCAAGTTCCATGAGGAGCTTGGGGTCGCCAGAGCCTCGTCTGTTAGTGAAACAGGATTCGCCGCGGGTAAGTGAGGTTGACAATTGGGTTTTGGAGGAGCTATATATTGCGCTGGCAACCTGAAGGGTTGCGCTACACAGCCCCATGAATCTGGTATTTTAGTCGCCTCTTACGACAGGCATACCTACCGCGGGTATATTCTGATCCCCTAACCCGCTGGGGGGTGGAGGCCACCCTCTTTGTCTACTTCCATAGGGGTCCATAAAAATAATTTTTTAGCCGGAGCATCATCTTTCATTTGCATAACATGGTCTAGCCAGCGTAGCCGCTGCGTTTTAATTGACTGGACTATGTTGATGCCTATATTAAATTTGTACAACTCATCATTAGATCTTCTCGGTAACGTAAAACTTCGAAGAACTTTCTTCTGCACAATATAGGAGGATGAGTGCGAAGTGACTTGTAGAGCATGCTTTTCGTTTGCAGAGGGAGGAGTTTCTTTCAATTGCCTACCGCCTCTCAGGCTTATGCAGGTCTTTTGTAAGAGGATCGAAGAAAACTTTTACGTCATACCATCTGATTTGATCTAAGCATTATTGCACGACTTCAAAAACTTAAAAATTTCAGTTTTAAGCTCGCAAGCAAATACAGCTGCAGATGCGTGTTACAATATCTGCCTGGCAATTCTCATTTGCCGGAAATATGCAAATCAACATATTTTTACTACCAACTCAAGACTGTGACTCGGGTCACCCAAGTAGCTACAGGATCCCAGCTCCGTAGCAAGTTTGAGTTGCTATTAAAGCCCTGAGTTCAACGGTTGTGCAATGGGAGTGGCTGACTTCGCTTATGATTGCGTCGAAGTCTTAGCAATATTTGGCAATTTTCACGCGGATTTTCCCTGCTCACCTCTGTGATTTTGACGGATCACTGTCCATTGGAAGTACAAGTAGTGCATCTCAATGCGCTATAAAGCTCCCCCCTGCTGCAGCTGCATGGAGGATGATGAGGTAGAATAATGGAGATACTTCATGCTTAACTGTCCTGCTTTTGCAGGATTTAGACAAGACTATTTCGGTCTAGACTCATTAGAATCGCCGAAAGTCTAGGTTGGTCAAAAGGTGAGCTTACTTAGGGCTGAAACTTACGTCGTCGTTATTTTATATGGTTCCCCCGCTTGGGTGGTTACCACTTAACATAACCTAACCCAAATACTACGAGCAGCTTTAGCACAAACATACGGCCATGCCCCCTTGATAGGGATATTAAAACTACAATGAAGGTATGTCGATAAACCGAGAGTGCGGAAATCGCGAAAGATACGATTTTGGTTATACCAGTAGTTCCATACTAATGAAAGAAGTAGTGAATGCGTTAAAAAAACAGATTTAGTTTATGAACAGTTCGTGGTTCTTGATAGTGTTTTTGGGTTTGGGCGAAATTTCTGGTAGCACTAGAGAACATTTTTAATGCTGGTAAGTGACAATAGATCCAAGAGGTGCAGATGTCACAATACTCCAATGAAACAATAAATTTTAGTATTGGTCAAGAGATGAGATTATTTCAGTACTAAAGCCTTGGTTACTAATATTATTATTTGGCCGTCAGTCAGTTCAAACCAGCCAAACCTTCATTTTCCTGGGATGTACCTGTAGCGAAACTTTCATACATCAGCGTGGCATATGAAAATTATAACTTAAGATATTTCATACGATCTTATATAAATATCATTCTAAACAGCTTCCAAGAGATTACTCAAATAAATCATGGAATTATCTAGCTTTAAATTTCATTCCATACAATAAACTCCAATTGGCTAGTAATTTTTTGACTATAACTAAATGTAGCCCATGCAGAAACCACCGAGCATTTCTGCAAGGAATCCTATCACTCAGCTATATGCAGCTAAAACTAGGTACATATTTTAAGAAGCGGTTAAGATAAATATTAGTAAAAACATCACAGCGCTATCATTTACGCGAGGTTGGGTGATTGCTCCGAGCCAAATCGAACTACACCAAAATTTTCTATAAACGGGCCTACAGCAATTAGTTTAGTTTGAATCTGATATTATCGAAAATCAATTAATGATTGTACAAGTCTATATTTTGGTCAATATTTATGATAAACCCTTCGATACCTTTCTTTTTATAGCTTAGATTACTAACACATTCCAGAGATAGTTATCTGTAACCACTTGGCGATAGTTTTTCTATCAATATAGTTTGTAACAGATAATCCACATAAAGAGCGTAACAGAGTTCCATTAAGGGTATATCTCTAGTACACAATTTGCACCTGCAGCGGTACCTGTTAAAAATATATTTTCTTTATCTTAACCTTCACAGGATATCTAAGTCCAAATCCACATAAGGAACATATCACATTTTGTCCATTCAATTTTAAGTTCTACGTAGTGGAATATACCACAATTCAATTAATTTTATTACAGGCAATCAAAGTCATTTTCATTTTATAGGTCCTTAAGTTTTGGTCTACCGCATTCGTCCTTCGTATATATGTAGGTTAAGGAAAGACTTAGGACACGAACTTTTCTGACAATAATTTTACTGCAAATGTGCTGAAGCCATATCAACTAAGAATGTAATAGAGTTTTCTTTCCGATTTCGGTTCTGACTGTTTTTAATTAGTAAGTATAACGGAGGTCAACTGATCAACCTGGAACTGAGCTGGAAGATCATATAGAGGTGACACAAGCGCTCATTGATTTATCTGCTGCAATCATCTTTTTCTATTTGACTCTGCCGAATCGAAAATGTTTCATTACATTTTGTATAAGCGTATTTGTATGTACCGATTCAATTCCGGTTCCGGTAAGCTCGCTTCCGTTACACCCCTAATACTAACCTTGCAAGTGTATCAGAACCTTGTAGCGAGCGCTGAGTGGTCTAGATAAATAAGTAAGGAAAGTTTCGGTTACAAATACAAGTTTTTATTTAACTAAGCACTTGTTGTTGTTGTAGCGATAAGGACACACCCGAAGGCTCTTGGGGAGTGTTATTGATTTTGATGGCCCTTTGGCGCATTAAGGCACTATCCCGGCCATATCGGGAACGATTTGGTACGACCACATGAAACCTTCTAGGCATGTACATATCGAAGTGCTTGATGCATCAGGAACTGGATGTTGTGAGGCATCTGCCGCTTATGATGACTGAAACATCATCTGCATATGCCGTAAATTTGACTGCGCCCTCCGTCCAACCACTTAAGTAATTGCGGCGTTCCTCTGTTTACAGATTTATTGCCTCGCATGAACTTCATTGCGACGTGATCATTATACAGCTTAACATGGAGCCGTTTCAATTTGTTAAGGCCGTATGATTCAATCGATTACAGGCTGTTCATGATTGCTCATTACGAGACATTTTTGAAAGCTTCGGCAATGTCAGGAAAACAGCTAGGCCATATTTCTGATGTTTCTAAGTGTTCATGAGCACCCTATAAAAAGCAATAGCGACTGGCTGACCTTGGCATGTTGTGATGAAGAAAATAATTCCTCATTCCTTTTTGATTTTATATAGCACATCTATAATCTCTCTAGGTTTTGGTCAGAAAATATGTCAAACTAACAGACCTGTAGTCTTTCAAATGAAGGTGACTGGGTTTTTTCCGCTTTCGGCATGAAACTACTCGAGCCGCTCTACAAGATTGCGGGACGTAGATAAGTTTATTGCAACCCTTAAATATTACTTTAAGCTATGACGAAGCTCCTCATTACACAAATTTTGGTTCACACGTAAAAACTGGCTGGCGTCTTAGGAAGATAAGTGCAATTCCTCACAAAGTCGTAAGTCCTAGGCACACTCTCATGATATTTACAAGGTGAACTGGGCATTTTCGGGCTTAAACGAATAACAATTTTTTCACAACCTACACGTCTTGAATAACAAATATTATACCTTGTTTTTTCATCTTTTCAGGTGATCTTCAGCACACTCCTTGCACTTGCCTACTGTGCGCCAAATCCAAGCTTCTTTGGTGGTGGTGGTAAACAGTAAGTATTACAACAAAAAATTTCCTCTTAAGTAAAAAAATTAATTTTTATTCAAAACAGCTTTTTTGAAATCACATTCATTGCCTTTTAATAAGCTCTATTTAAAATTTTTTGTTTAACACAATAGACCGGCCAACAACCTGAAGTTGAGTCACATCACAATGTCAAAGTAATCATCGAGAAAAGTCTCGATTGATTTTTAATTAATTTCTTATTTGTTAACACATCAACACAAATATACATACAGCTTGGAGTAAAGCAACTGCAGCTAAAATTACTAAAAAAATTGTAACAGTAATTTCCTTTTATTAATTTTTTCGTTTGCTCTCAAGACTCACATATATGGGAGGCTTGCTCACCATAAGCCTAGCAACAAAGCTCACTACTGTCAAGCGAATGCAATGGGCTTATGTCTACTTTCAGCCCATTCAAGTTACCAGGACCGGACGGGGTCTGTTCCTATCTGCTATAGCAGAAAAAAATATATAGTCTCAACCTATCCATGTCATATAAGGCATCACTCCCGGGGCTGTATACGTGTACGATCCGTGATCGAACTCATTTTTTAAATCACAATAGCTATGGAATGTTGGATCGGAGTAATAGCGTATGTGAACTAGCGACATAAGTACCGTTAGATCCAAAATTTATTTAATTCTAAGAAATATTTTTGACAGTTGCATAGTTATCGCTTGAGTGAAATGGTTTTCAATCACTCATCGTACACGTAATACGCGCCCTACATTCCGAACATGTAGACAGAAGTTAAAATTTTATTATATCAAAGCCGGACAAAGCCCAACAATTGCCTTCGTTGTATCGACCAATTAGCCTAGTCCGTTTTCAATTCAGGGCATGTATAGCACATTAGGTAGACTTACCTAAACTGTGTGTAGCAATTAATTTGCTTATCAGTCAAAAAAACCCACAGAGGTGGCTATTAATAGCCTCACGGAAAAATTTGAAAGGCTTTCAATGACATTTCAGGAGCATCGATAACTGACACATGAAGCTATCGAACAGTTATTGGAATTACAATGGACTTCGCACACAAGGGAATGCGGATGACTTAGTAATCTGCATCACAGGTATGAACGAGGAAACAATATCCAAGCATCATATAAAGGTGATGCGCTACAAAATCTATCAATCGTAACAAAACTGTTTATGCCCAAGTAAGAGAACTATCTATGCCAGAATCCTCCCTGGATGGCACTGAGGTCCGTTTTTAAATAGAAGAAAAATATTTTGGGGTTACACTAAATAGAACCCTCACGTAATGTGCTCATCCAGATGCTGCCTTAAATAAAGCAAAAAGAGCTTCCTTCGCCTGCACACGACTCAATGGCAAAAAATGGGGGATATTTTCCGAAATGGTATACTGGACATTTAATACTGCTGTGAAGCCAATAGTAACATATACTTCCTTAGTTTAGGGACCAAGGAACACGCCAATAACAACAAACAACAAAATTAAGCCAGCTGCATCAACCAGTTTGTATTGACATAATGGGTGCCCTTCCCTTGATAGTGGGAATACCTCCTTTCCTTGACCAAATAGACTTTCTGCACCTAAACTTAAAAATATCTCTAAGCTAAAGAACGGAAACGTGACAGGGCATATGAAAGGAATAAGAAAAGCCAAATATCTATGTTCATAATATGACGGCCAATGGGATGCTTCCCTATTAATTTTCAGGCAGAAATCTATGCAAAATAAGTTTGCGGTAGAGAATACCCACGAAGAGGCTTATCTATGAGGAATATGCTTATTACGTCAGATGGCCAGGCAGCTTTACGTGCCTAGCAGTCTTATGCAATTATATTTTAGCTATAGGATGAATGCACTGGAATCCTTAATGCTATGGAAGCCAAAAACAAGGTTTTGTTAGGATCGGTTCCAGTCCAACAGCGACATGAATTAAAAGGCAGACAGTCTAGCCAAGCAGGGTGCTTTAACAGCATTATATGGTGGGCTCTGGGCTTTTCTAGGGACTCAAAAAGGTACAAACTTGATAAACCATTATTAACTGGGAAACAATGCAGTTCTGGCGACACTGGATTGAGTGGCAATGGCAGAGGCAGGCCAAAATATTTATACTACCAGAAACGAGGGTATAGCATCCCCAACGAGTGAGGGGCCTAGAATATACCCCCGATAGGTATGCCTGTCATAAGAGGCGACTAAAATACCAAATTGATAGAAGGGGTTGTGTAGCGCAACCCCCTGTCAAGGGTGCCAACCTCACTACCCATGGCAAATCCTGTTTCATAAACAGACGAGGCACTGGCGACCCCGAACTCGTGATGGATATAGGGGGTGGGAGGGCGTTATGGCCTAGTAGGTTTCATGTGGTCATACCAAATCGTTCCCGAGATGGTCGGGCTAGTACCTTTATGGTGCTTGTCACCGAAACGTACCGGATCTGCATCCAGCAAAGGACCATCAACATCGATTACACTCCCCAAGGCCTTCGGGGAGTGTCCTTATCGCTACCACTATTACAACAACAACAGAGTATAAGCCAAACTACCACAATGAGAGTATCAGCCGAACTCATTAATCTAAACAGAGAATTTTGAGGAATTTTTTGTAGTGTAAAAACTTATTGCAAATTTTACGAATCTTGTACTTTGTTCGCTCAACATGAGTTGGACTTCAAAATGCATACTCAGAAAGTCTCACGAAACTATGAAACAAAACTTTTCAATTCGCATTCATATTTTTAGAAATTTTCAAATTTTGGAATTTTTTTCGAAATTGTTTTGCATTTTTTTGTTTTTGTTATAATTATATAGTAATGTACAATCTTTTTTTTAAGCTAACAAAAATATGAAGAAGACAGAAAATATAAGAAAAATTTTTAAAAAAATATGCGTTACTATTTTTTTACTCGCAGCTGTACATAAATATGAGTAAAGAAAAAATTGCTTAATACATACAACAATAGGTAATCGATCGACTCCAATAAAAAGACAAGTTGCGTGCCGAGGAATTTCTGGGTCTGTTTTTACCTGTTACTCTAACAAAAACAAAATAATTAGCTGTGATAAGCATAAATTATTGATAAACAGTCGAACATTGGTCTGCTGCCAATTGACTTAACGAACAAACAAATACAAATACACATATTCGTAGCTAACTATGAGTATGAATGGGCCAACGTTCACATATTTAAGCTAAGATATATAATCAGATAGTTACTCAAGTAATTGTGAAACAGGCCAAGCAGCCGTAGCAGCAGCGACATAATGTTGCGCATGCGTAACTCCTGGTCTTACGTAAATTGTTAACTCTTTTGTTGTTGTACATATGTATCTATTATAATCATGTGGCAGTCACTCAATTGTGATTATGTGAATGCGGCAGCAAGCCACCAATCTTTGCAACTGTGGAATAATTTAAAATTTTCACTTTTAATTTGCTTTCAATTGGCTTAAGTGTAATGGAAGTATCGTCATTCTTATGCCATAAACATGAATGTCTCGAAATTAAAATGTTGGGAAATTATATTTATACTTATATATACTGTATTAGATAATGTTTAGTTTCCTTCTTAAGACGGGTTCACATGGTCCATGACGTCCATTGAGGACACGTATTAGTCATCTATAAGATGAAAAATTTGAGATAGCAGCCACATACGGCTTAACACCTTGAAGTAAACCAGCGGTGCTCAATAAATTTCGCTAATCAACCCCAACGTCAATAACTTCAATACCCAAAATAATATTGCTATGATTCCGAACAAAAGAGTCTACCACAATTTGGGGAAAACTTTTGGTTTCATGTTTCGAAATGGCATCTAAATGGTCACATCAAAGAGACAAAGTTGTTAATTGAAAATCATTCGAATGAGCAACCAGCGCTCCATTCTATCCAAAGTTCCGTGCGAGTTTTATTCCGCTTCTCCCGATTCTCTCGTTTCTAACATGAAAATTCCATGTGATCGTTTTTTCACTTCTCCTTTCCTCCTCCTATTCTGAACAATGTCGAGAAAAGCGGAAACGAGTATGGGAGAGAAGTAGTATTATGATGTGATGGCAGAGGGAGATTACTCTGCCATTTCATAGGAGTTTTTTGCACTTGTTAAATTAAGGGGATGCATCAAATAGTTAAAGGAAATTGTTTTCTTCTAATGAGAACACTTATTTGTGGACAAATTTGTGCTAAATAGTAGTATTTACATTTTCTACAACCAAAAACAATATCTCACACTGGTAACAGCAACAACTACCACGCACAATATTCCTTATTTTAAGTCGGAAGTAGATCACATAAGCACGTAGAGCTCTTGGTGATACATTTGATGCAGCCATCCAGCAATTGACGCAAGGATTTTTTTAGAATAAGTCGTTAAATAGATTTTGCAGATGATGAAGGACGATTCAACTCAACTTGGCCGCCAGAAAAGTTGCTGTTGCTGCATGAAAGCATGCACTCCGGCAGATTTGTGTTATGCTGGTGCCGTCTTCTTCTTATGTTCCGCTGATTGTAGTTGCTGTGGCAACACTTCATTACTCATGTTCAGTGAATACCGGACATGAATGCAGTATAATAGCTGTGCAATGTTTATATGTTGTTATGTTCTTAATTTCCAACATTTGCAACATCATGAAGCGTTTTCAATTTTTTAAACAATAATGGAATGTGCAACGAAATTTCAATTGACAACAGCGATCCTTTCGAATTCGAAATTCCTATTCCCAATTATTGTTCTCGCCCAGGAGACAGAATTGGAGAATTTTTTCCGCGGAATAAAAAATCGCGCGAGAACAAATTCCGCGAGTGAATATTTAATGAATTGGTCTGAGACGCCATTTCTTGAAGTATTATTCAGCCACGCCCATGTCATACCGTCACGATATTATTTAATAATAGATGTGCTACTCTAGGTGAAATCCGAATGATATTGTTACGAATATTAGCAAACTAAGGGGTGCTGCCATCTCTAAGCCGATGCTAAGCAGCCCTTGCGTGCACATCTATAGATCAATCATTATGTCTACACATATGTAGGTACACGCAGCTGAGAGCAACGCACAAGCACATGCAGATATCTTATCTGAAATGCTCCTAAAGGTATGCAATTGTGATTGTGGAAGTGTCGCTCACACATACAAGCGCATGGGGTATGAGAGAAGCTATAAAAATTATACATCTGTAGTTGTAGCTGAGAAATTTATAACTAACGTAAAATTCTGGAAGCGCCTAGAAGATGCCACGAGGAAATCACAGAGTATAAAAGCATCAGCGGTAGAGGCGCTATGGGCAGTTTCAGTTAAGCACGCTATCTGTCGGGCAATAGATCAGTTTCATTTAAGCTATCAGTCAGTTTGGTTATTAAGCCAGCTAGTTGCAAAGTATACGTGTTATTGTGAAGTACTTTAATAAAGGCCATTTTTCCATTATTCAATATTGGAGTTATTTATTCAACAGTTTAGCGATACGAACTTAGCAAAAGGGCAAATAAGAGGATTTGCAGTAAATTCGTTACAATATCCTATAATAATACACGCTCAGAGCTATTGACAATTGCTGCAGCTTTTTGTTCTTGCTGTTGCTTTTGCAGCGGCCGCCGTGGTGTAATGGTAGCGTGCTCTGCCTGCCACACCGAAGATCCTGGGTTCATGCGCGGGCAAAGCAATATCAAATTTTAGAAGCAAGTTTTTTCAATTAGAAGAAAACGTTTCTAAGCGGGGTCGCCCCTCGCAGTGTTTAGCAAGCACTCCCAGTGTATTTCTGCTATGTAAAGCTCTCAGTGAAAACTCATCTGCATTGCAGATGCCGTTCGGAGTCGGCATTAAACAAGTTGGTACTGTTCCGCCAAATGGTAGGTGAAATTAAAGGGAGCACGACGCAAACTTGAAGAGAAGCTCGGCCTAAAATCTCTTCGGAGTTATGCGCACCCTATATTTTTTTTTATGTTGTAACAGCAAAATACTATCGAAAGTTGGTGGAGTTTTGCAGAGTGGGCAGTCCTCGGCCGCATAAGAATCCGGCGATCTTCGATAGTAGCACCTTCTGGTACTACCCTGATTTTCTTGACCCCTCAAATCGTAGGTTCCTTGAATTTTAGTTCGCAAGACTCTTTTTTCCCCCTTACCTGCTGGAATTATTTTTGCTATGATTACACTTATATGCTCTTATACCTTATATGCACTTACGCGCGAATTTCTGTGAAACAAAAACAAAAACAATTAAGTAGTAAAATAAATGCTTTTTTTTGTTATTCCTAAAGTGCTATTCTATACCTGTATACATATATAACAACAAATTGTATTTTTTCTTTTTCCTTTTCTAAAGTACCGTAAATTGCTATTCAATAGTCTTAACAGTAAAACAAAGCAGTTATAGAAGACAACCACGCTTCATCACACGTGTTAATAAAAAACTGTGTGTCTTTTCTTACTTTTGGCTTATCAAAACGGTATCAACGGTTTTGAATTGGACTATTTACACAAAAGTAAAGAGATTAATAAAATTAATTTTAAAATTTTCAAAAACAAAATTGATTTACGATTAAAATGCCGCGAAGAACAAAATTGTCTCCAGAAGAGCGCTCAGCATTCTTGCTCACAGAGGCTCGGGCGCTACACAATACGTGGAATAGCAACAAAACTGAATATAGGTAAAAAGTGATACACAAGTTTTTGAAAAATCTCCAAGGAGTACTGCACAGTAAAAATAAAAGGTGCCAAACCAAAACTGGATGAGAGGAGTAAGCGAGAAATTAAGCGCCTTGCCGTGAATAAAAATATAAGCCCCAGGGATATTAGATGTGAGCTACAAATGTGACAACGAGAAGAATACAACAAATTTTAGTAAGATTATTACCTCAAATACCGAAACCGATTTGCCAAACCTAAGTTACTGCAACGGCATACAGGAGAGATTTTAGAGTTTGCTGAAACTTATACATTTTGGGATGATGAATGGCAATCCGTTATATTCAGCGACGAGAAGAAAGTTCAACCTCGATGGTCCGGATGATAATCAAAAGTTTTGGCACGATGTTCGCGCTCCAATTCAAACCGGTTACTCGCGCAATTTTAAAGGTGGCTCCCTCATGATATGGGCTGCTTTCAGCTTTAATGGTAAAACGCCAATTTGCTTCAGTTTGCATAAAATAAACTCTGAGCAATATGTAGACCTGCTGGATGAAGTATTGTTCAGCTTCGCAGAGGAAAAACATGGTGAATCGTGGATGTTTCAACAGAACAAGGCCCCTATTCATAGATCCAACCATACGAAATCCTTTTTACTTCAAAAAATATTCCCTTATTACGTTGGCCAGCATTAAGTTCAGACCTAAATCCTGTGGAAAATTTGTGGGGTATCGTTTTCAACAATGTGTACAAGAATGGACGCGAATTTGACACCTTGCTCCAGCTAAAAAAGGCTATTCAAGAAGAATGAGCGAAGATTAACCTCGCTGTACTAAAGACTCTTGTAAACTCAATTCCACGTAGAATTGCGTCTGTTATTATTTTAGGTCCATAATATTGTTGTTTTCTTCTTGTTTTATATACTTCGCAATATGCATAGTTTCCGGTTGAAACGGGCTATTTTTCTAAGACTGTTTAAAATTCGCCTTGTTCCCTAATAGTTATTTCGGGTGGTGTACTTACTTATAATGTCTACGTGGGATTGTGATTTTTTGGCGGCGCCAAGCCCGTTTCCATAAAAGTGCTTACTTATTTTCTAGTAATAAATACACTTTAAAAGTAAATCTAATTTATATAAAAATACTTTTTACACAGAAATTACCTATAACATTCGCTCAAAATATCCTCAAAAACCAGTCACAGATTTTCTTCATGATTTTCAGACTTAATACTTATCACAAGATTAAAAAAAACCGCAAACATTTGTTAATAAAGAATTAAGATTCCGTAACTAACGCTAATTCTACTTTTATCTCCCATTTTGTATACAAAAACAGTGAACATCACACCATTCATGTGCCCTACAAAGTTCATACGATTCATCATCATCACATCAAGAAGGTGCCAGTAGAAGTTGTTAAAGAAGTCATCAAAGAAGTGCCAGTTATTAAGGAAGTGCATGTGCCAGTCTTGAAGGAAGTGCATATACCAGTGCATATTCATCATCAAGAGGAGCATCATCACATCGAAGAAGAACATGATTTCCATAAGCGCGCATGGCACCCATGGTAATGGGGAGCAGGATTAGAGCTGGGCACTCATACAAGGCGGTGTTATCTACGTTTAGCAATGCTTTAGTGTATTTTTAGTTATATATTTTACTTATGCTATGTACATATTAAATGAACGCAACTGTACATACATTTATATGTATGTAGGTATGTATTTAGCGTACATAAATTTATGTTAGCATTTGCTGTAAAGTGCATTGTTTTTAATTGTTTGTTAATATTTGTTTATTTTTAGTTGTTTTATGTATTTTAAATAATTTTTCATTTTTGTTTTAGTATTAATGTAACTCACGCGCGTTTGTTCATTTTTACAAATTTCATATTTACCTGACATCAAACTTTTAATATTATATTTTCGATTATTTTATTCTGCTCTACTTTAACTTTAAATACTTTTACTACTCCCTAAGTTTATTTAACTTTTACTCTCTTTTCAATGCTATTTTCCTGTTTGTATATATGTATCTACACTAGTTAATTTATACATACTTGTTACGTTCCAATGAAGCGTGATCCAGATACGGATAGAAATTTAACATGCAAATGCAACAACAAATTGATCCATATGGTTCACATTGTTGTTGCGTTTGCATGTTAAATCTCTATCCATAACTGGATCATGTTTCATTGGAATACGAGGACTGATAGCTAAAATTACATACATACATACATACGCATTTGTCAATACCCTGTAGGGAAAAGCTGTAGTTAAACACTGGTGCGTTTTTGGTACATTCGGAACCACTATTAGTTCACCCTCTATATCTTTACCATTTTTTCAACAAAATTAACATGCCGATATCCTAGGCAGTGGGAATTGTTCCCCTGCATTACCTTTTCCTGTAGTTTCGAGCTTGATACAAATTTCCACATTCGAACAGGTTTTCTTATCAGCGCTTTCTCTATAGTACTCAACTAATAAAAAAAAATCGTTAGTATAGATCCATTCATTTTATTTGTACTATTTAAAACTAGTGTAAAACTTACAACTTAGATCTATTTGTTATTGTGTCACTATTTGTTTGGTTCCGTACCAGACCCGAAATTCAACATATTGCTTTTAATATGAATTTATTAGCTTTTTTGATAGTTCTGAATCTGTGTTGGAAACATCATTTCTTAATTTTAGTAGAGTTATGATCCAGGCGAAAATGCGATATATAAGCTGCATGTTATTATCTTAATGTACTATGTTGAATATATCGCGAAATAGTTCCCTTTGTAGAACCATTTCCCTGACAATTTGTTTATCTATCTGCTATAGAGTTTTTTTAAGGAAATAAAGTGTGTGGAATGAGGGCATACCCAAATACGCAGCTCCTTGAAGCTAATAGTAGTGTAGATAGTATGTATGTGAAATATATCTAGTATATAAAAACACTAACTCTCCATTTTAAACTTAAGAAAATCTAGTTACAATAGAACTAGTACATATTCGGTACATAAGTTCTAGTTCGGTACTAAAAATTTTTATAACGAGTTACTGTCTTACCTACAGGGTATATACCTATCGCTATCAATCTTTGATCGCTCTTTTTTGTCTAGCCAAACTTGTTTTGTAAATAATTATATGAAGATATATGATATGTTACAAGATTACTAAAAAAAATACAACAAATTACACAAATTCATATAAATTTTCCATATTTGAAAAATTAAATAGGAAAAACAAAAGGAAATTAAAATGAAAATAAACGAAAATTCATTTTAACTACGAATTTGTTGAGAGTGAAAATTTACTTCCTATTTTGCAGATAAGAAAGATAGATAGATATGTACATATGCAGAGTGATATAACATTCGCAATTTACACACATAGACATTTTCGACACACACAATAAGGTGGACATAAACTTACAGTTCGTTGCAAGCATAATGGTACTATATATTTTTATGCAAAACTGTACTAGTCATCTAATCGATGGATTAATGAATGCACATTAGCTGTGTTTTCTTTACATCTACATTTGTGGGTAAGAAAACGCTTATCATCACATAGATAATGTTAAGGAGACCCATCTAGCGGCACTTATTGAAGACTCACGGCAGTGGCGAAAGAACTCGCTTCAAAACGGGTTGTGCGTAATAGCGGTGACACGCACCTCTCTTGGTCATAGTGTATAACCTATAGATGAATCGGTTGCGACTCATAGAAGTGGCGTATAGTGTAGAGATGAAATAGAGGAGACATTTCAGTTGCAACTGAGTATCAGGCATACTGAAATTTAGCAGTACTAATTTTCTGCGCAACAATTTCATAAGTGTAGATAAAGCAGGCATGCTTAACCAACGAACCGATATCATTTCGTTACGATAATTAACGTTAATAAACGAAACAAAGTCATTTCGTTTCGTTTATTAACGTTAAGAACGTCAAATTAACGAAATGATTTCGTTTCGTTTTCTGCCATATCAAAACGGAATCAAATCGTTTATGTTGATTATTAATTTCAAACTATGCTGGCAAAGCTGATTGATGGCGGAGTCATTAAAGGTGAAAGCAATAGCCAAGCTGATTGCAACTTTTCTCATGAATTTTGACAGTACGAACATTTCTCAGAGTGTTTTTGACATTACCACCAACGAATTACACAAACAAATTACATAGAGTTTGTGTGTGTATGTGCGCTCGTTGTTACCACCTTACGGCTTCACCATGGCTATAGCATTGCCAGCACAATTCAAACATAAAGTATCACGTTTTTGTTAACGTTTTTAACGTTAACGAAAGCTTTTCGTTTCGGTTAAAAACGAGATACAATTTATCTTGATAATTTCTTTATCGATAATATTTCGAAGTGTTTCAACGGAAACGGTGGAAATTTTTTGATAAACGATTAGCTTAACGTTAAGGTGCATCCCTGAGATAAAGTTATGTGTTTAGCAGTCCAATTAAAGTTTGAGTGCATATGTGTACGCATTTAAAAAAAAACAGATTTTGTCTACTTATATCAAGTAGACTGCAGACATGATGTAATAAAGCCAGGTGTTCTATGTAATGATAGCTGATTTTAAAAACTCCCATACTAAGCGAAAGATGAGAGAAAGGGGAAGAAAAGAAGATGCCTTTTTGTGAAACAGTATAAAACTTAGCAAAGCAAATTTAGCAAATTTCAAAGCACTAAGTGCATTTTTTTTTACATTTTTCATGAAAATATTAATACAAGGTAATGGCAGGCTGTCCGAATTACTTACTTACTAGTTTGCCATATTACACATGACTTCGAGAACATTAGGTAGAAAACCCTTTCAAGAAAGGATAGTGATATCCTTTAAATGGCCGGCCGTGCATGTTTTATGCAAACTCCGAGCTGTATTTGCTGGTCTGCTGAGTTCTCTCTCAGAAATTTTTTATAGCAAAACCAGAGATGCTTCGCTTAGTTTGTGTTCCGAATGGCAAAATCAATTACAAGAAGAATAAAAAGCACACTGTATGGGGCTACTTAATGAAGACAACACTCCTGCCCTAATGCTGTCAGTTAATTTAATTACTACAGTTAGCTGGTTGTAGAATAAGCAGCTACTTTGCCGAAATAACTTTCGCTATCTCGGACGTTTTTGAGTTGTTACAGAGTACAAGAAAGTTAGGATAATACCTGACTATCTTATTGCCCGATAACCAGGTCACGACCAAAATTACTCAGGCTGCCGGTACCAATATGATCATGGCGATGTCGGTCCAGCGTAATATATAGTTTCTCCAAACCAAGCTCACGTACCCGTGGCGAATCCTGTTTCTTTAACAGTCAAAGCTCTGGCTACTACAAGTTCCTATTGGATCTAGGTGGAGGGAGGGCGGAACGGCCAAGAAGGTTTCATGTGGTGATACTAAATCTTTCCCGAGATGGTCGGGCTAGTACCTTAATAGTGTTTGTTACGGGAAAGTACGGGATCTGCATCCGGCAAAGGAACAACATCGTTAACACTTCCCAAGGCCTTCGAGGAGTGTTCTAATCGCCACTAAAACAACAACAATTCCTAATCTGCGGGGCTAAAAATTAAAGAATGTTGAAGCTCTATATAGAGTGCACAGAAGTATGAAATTTCTAAATGTCATTTTCCATCGAATAGCCTGCGGGTAAACTGACCATCAGTATGAAGATGTGTTTAAGGCTAAAACCAGGCAAAGTCACTCAGTCATAAACTGTTTGAAGTTTTCTGATGGACCGCATAACAATGTGTAATCTAACACTATTGCTCGCAGACCGAGGTAGATAAACTCAAATTTGGTGTGGGATCCGGGGGTAGTTCTTTATAACATTAATCTAGGCACTACCGACAAAGAATATTGCATTGTACAAGCGCTTGCAATGCACATACCTCTGCCACTATATAACACCACTTTTACTTGTATATCCATAACACCACACATTTTGCCGACTTTAACGTGAGGGTTAGCAAAGGTGTACCTGGCCCAATAAAAATATAGCCTCTAGGACAATATCCCACCCAATGCATTGGCAATTCATTTTTGCAACATTTGAATTATTGGCAAGGCGATAGTTTCGTCTTCCGACCATGTTGCGACAGGCTGAAGAAGAAGTGCTTTGGGAAGACGCCTTAGAACGGCGAAAACAGGAAAAAAACACCTGGAAAAGAGAAGCAAATGACCCGAGTTAGGATAATCATCTAAATATGTATTACAATTATTATTTTAAACCAAATACCTTCATTTTGTATTGAAAATGTTAAAATTTCTATAATTTTGTTAGATAAACAAAATTATTTTAATAAAACTGTAACAACATCGAATCATATAAAAGTCAACACAAAATAGAATTAGAGAAAAAGTGAGGCTGTTGCATAATTTTGCAAGAAAATTTGTTTGTGTGGTTTTTTCTACGATTTTTCGTCTGATTGAAAAAGTAGTTTCGAAAAGAGGTAAATTGAATTAAATAGTGGGAGTTCAAGATGGCGGATTAGAAAGAGAAGCTGCCAACATGAGTCACCTTGTAATTACATCATGGACTGCAGAAAAAAACATCAATTGCTAAACTCACTTTTGGTAACTTCAAAAACTCAGATATCAACTGGTTTGAAAGTCATGCAGCGTTGCCATAGCTACCCCTGTAACTGAGAAATTAAAAAAATCAGAAAAGAATCGGAATGGGTTTGAGTCCACAAATTATTTGTCAAATAAAACATTTTTTTATTATTTTTTAGACCTAAATTTTTTTTTAATCACAAACAAAAATTAAAATAAATGTTTCCTTGCCTTACTGATTTCGTGCATTCCTGATAAAGGTCGCTTGTTTTTGGCTTTCAGTTCCGATCGGGAATGTTTTTTAGTATAATAGTTACATATAACAATTTGCAAAACCTGGACTTCAATTTTTACAAAAATTACTTGACTGGAAGTAAGTTGACTATTTGCAGGCATTGCCATACAAAAGTAGCTAACATAGTGTAACGAAATTGCTTGCAAATCTCTATTTGCAATCCTCTGCTAAGTTCGAATCACTAAACTGTTGAATAAATAACTCCAATATTGAATAATGGAAAAATGGCCTTTATTAAAGTACTTCACAATAACACTTATACTTTGCTACTCGCTGGCTTAATAACCAAACTGATTGATAACTCAAATGAAACTCTACTATTGGCCGCCAGATCGCGTGCTTAATCAAACTGATTGATAGCTCAACTCAAACTGAATTACAGCGCCTCTTCATCTGTTGCCTTTTATACCCTTTCGTTTCCTCGTTCGCATTTTTCCAGAATGTACTAGCATTGTCCATGAGCTCTCAAACTTCTCAGCTATAACTAAAATTGCACAATTTTATACATCTTTTAGGCGCTTCCAGAATCTACTAGTCCAGTAGCTCTCAAACTTCTCAGATATATGCATGTGTTTGCGCATTGACTCTCCGCTGCTTGTATTCGTACATGGTACATATGTGTAGACGCAATTATTTATTCGTTTATGTAGATACATAAAGATTGAATTATTGATGTGAATGTTTGTAGTTTACAGTCTCTCGCGCGCACATAGGCGTATAAGTAAATGCATCTGTGTGTGACATCTCTCTGGGCTGCCTTATATATGTGTATACTTGATTTGATTATTAACGTAAATACTGCTTGGCATGGCCTTAGCATCGCCTTAGTGATGGGATAACTTAGTGATGCTAATATCCGTGACAATAGCTTCTGATTTTTTTTTACATCGATGTAGTTTTCGATGCATTTCGTTTAGTACGCTCTCACAAATCACACTGTGCAGCAATTTGGGAGTCTGGGGTGGAAGTATTCCTGCTCTCGATAAGACACCTAAACCCATACAATTAAACCTTGAAACCATTTCGTATCCTTTGGTCCTTTTAAATTAGCAATATCTTGGAAAAAGGGCTAAAAGATCATTTAAAGATTGAAGTGTGTAGTTAAAGCTTGTACCCTGTAGGGAAAATTTCTGGTTCACAACTCGTACGCTTCTGCTGCATTTGGACTAGTTCGCCCTCTTTTTCTATTGTACTCTTTCAGCTAGCAAATTTAACATTGCGAAGCCCTAGGAGGTGGAAATTGTCACCGTTGCATTACCTTTTCTATAGTTCTGAACTAGATACAATTTTTAACTTTAGAACTAGTAGATTTATTGCTTATATTTCGATGGTTCCGACCTAGTGTAAAAATTGGATATAGTTGTTTTGTTGGTACTATTTCATTGGTTCCGAATCAGACCGAAATACAACATATTGCTTCTTACACGATTTTGTTCCCTTTTTCGATAGTCAAAAGCAACTCTTTAAATATCTACATTGGAAATATCAAATAACATTTTTTGATAATTCTGATCCAGGCGAAAATTAGAATTATTTCAGCTCATATGCTTTTCCACAGATTATATTACAAAACCTATTTCGAATTTCGATGCAATGTTTCAAATTCCCCGAAATTACTTACTCGGAGTGTTTGCCAAATCACAGCCGAAGGGTTCGTTTAAGGGCTTTACCTAAAACGAGCTAAGCCGATAAATAATTACTCCAAATTGTAAAAAAAAGTTTACAAACAGATCCGTTCAAAGATATGACCTTACAATTTTCTGAATTGTTTTCTGAATAAATATGGCATACTTTTAGGCTCATAGATCGCAAGCGCATCAATTTCATCAAAAACAGACCCTAAGACCGCGTTTTTCAGTGCGAGTTTAAACTCCAGTTAAAGTTGTGCAGAGTTTACTTTGCTCAATAACATCATATTTTGCTGTTCATCTCAGCTTAAGCGGACGAAGTGGCGGGGTTAAACTCTAGTTAATATTAACTGAAATTTAAACTTGCACTGAAAAACCGGGCCTAAATTTATACATTGCGATATGGTTGCATTGCAAACAAACAATTCACACACTCATTTACAAAGTTCGGTCTGATTTCATGTCCCTGCAAAAAATGCGATTAGTCTAAGTTGAATCTGGTATGAGTCGGAAAGGAATATGCGACTATAGTCAGCTCTGAGTCTTATATGTGTTGGGTGAGCCCTTTTGTTGAACATGTCCTATGAGGGACCAATTGTACCTGTTATGCCTGAACGGGTAGTGTCGGGCTGGTCCTCTTTATACATTTACGGGTACTGTCGAAAAGATCCTTTTTGTACTGTTCGACACTTTCTCTTTGTACCCATGTTACGGTCTGCCGCTACGGTCTACGGCTACGATCCACCTGGGAGCGTGTTCACGCGAACACACCTAGCGATGTGGCGAAAGTTGCGATAAAAAAATATTGAAAACAAAAGAAAGACAGACCGGCCATCACTAGAGGAGGAAGAAGAAAAAGGCAATTAAGTTTCCGGAAGATAAGGTGTGGAGGTACGTACCATTTTAGATCGGAAAACATCCTCGCCGGCGGAGCACTTACCAGAGGATCTGTAAAAAAGCGAGGAAAGATTCAATAGCGCAAAGCACCGAAACAGTTCTTTGCGACAAATCTCGCTTTGCACGGTTATTTTGTGGTGATAATAAACGCGTACAGGTTATGTGAGTGGACACAAGATCCAGTGGAAGCAGATCGGCGTTTGCAGCATACGTAGCGAGATAAACCTTTTCCTCTACGTTTACTAAGGACACTACCACCGGCGTAAAGGCCAGCACGAAGCTTCATCGCCACCCGGGTCATTTGGTTACCTCGGACCAAAGCGCCAACCACCACCAACGGTGCCTACTATTACCACGGGCATCACCATCGGTAGTACCTCCCCCAACTCCTTCATAAACGTCAACCACGAGCGCAACAACCACCAGACGTACCGCCACACCAGTTGCAACGCACGTAGCGGAGCCACGTACAATAGGCCGGCGGCCATTAATGTAACACCAACAACAGGCGGTACCACCGACCCCAATACTAGCCGCATCTTTATTAGAGGCGTTCATACCGGCGAAAATACTGCTAGCGCATCTTTATTAACGGCGTCCATACCGGCGATAATACTACTAGCGCATCCTTATTAGCTGCGTCCATACCGGCTATAACCATACTAGCGCAACCCTTATCCGCTACGACCATATGGGCTACAATAAACCGGCTACAATGACAACCACAGGGCAGCGAATATAGGCCTGCGTCCATTCCAATTGCGATAACGAACATCAGCGGTTAAGCGGTGAGTTCGTTCCAATACTGAACTAAAATTATGTATTTGTAGCCTTAACCTTGTCTTTTAAAATTACATTTTTGACTCCGCAACATTATATAATGTCAATATACCAACATACTCAAGTTTAAGGCTATCACCCTAGTGTAGAATTAAAGCGAATGTGAATACGAATGCAATATGCACAATGACCAAAGGAAATGAAAAAGTTTAGAAAAAAAAGCATTCTTGTTGTACGTTCAAAATTGTTGCATACAAAAAAAATTACCCAACAAAAAAACAAAGCATATTTTAATGGTCATATGTGTGCAATTTATACTGCCTGTGAAACAAAAAAAGTGTTTCAGGTATTAAAAATTTGCTTTGCGTTACGGTAGAATTTTACCATTACATTTTTTTAATTGATGCAATCGTTGCGAATATGATTTTGGAATGAGCAAAAGTGTTGATATTGTTTCGGTAAGGAACAAATTTTTATTGGTAATTCAAGTTCAGTTGCATTATCAGCTAAAATGCATTAAATCTATATTAAGAGACGCAAATAACAAGTAATGTGGATTAGCTTACATTATCAAAACAAAATAGAGTTGTGCTTTTTCGTTCATTTCAGAGATTCGAATCTTTTGTTCTTTTCTGATGAACGAACAAGTTGTTCTTTTTGTCATCTGTTCTTTTTGTTTTTCAAGCAAATTTGTTCAATGCTTTGTGTAGGTATATTAAATGTGTTATGAATAAATAAGTTAATATATATACATATGTATAATTAACTTCAAAAAAAGTTTACACATTTCGGAAGATCCAGGAAATTGAAAGAGTACAGACACAAATTGTAAATAAGAACTTTTCAAGTTTAATAAATGTAATCATTAGTTTCTTACAAAACATGTTTTTTCATAAATAGGTCCATACATATATTGTTGTAGCAGTGCCAATGATGACATGATACGAAACAGTTCATTCTCTCTCAATTCGTTTCCAGGAAGTTTCATATCATGTCATCATTGAGCAGTGCCACACACAAAGTGACCACACATATCTTTAGTGCAATGATGACATGATATGAAACTTCTCGCTCTCTGAGAGCGCGTGAAAATGTGCATTTTTTATAACATTGACCATAGATGCCATCATCCTCAAAATCAAATTTGGGCATTTCGGAATAACTTTGGGTATTTTACATGGTAAAGGTTTAATTTATGATTTTCACACCGAAAACTTACTCAAGATTGTCAAATGGGATATCAAAAAACTCGAATTTTTTCAGGATCACAAATACAAAAAAAAGCTTATTTTACCCGTTAAAAATTTTTCCGTGACAACACGTGAAATTTAATTTTTTGATAGCTAAGATAAAATGTACTTATCTATTTTCGTGCGTTAATAGTAACAGCTCATTTAATTTTGTTATTTCTTGTACCTTTTTTACAAATTTTTGATCCGCTTATGTAGTTGAATACACTTGAAATGAAAAATAATGAAAAACGCACCGATTTTCTTGGATTTTTTTTTGCGCGGTTTACGCAACTCTGATCTTCAAGACCCATTCTTGGAAACGAATGAAGTTTGTTTACAATCGAATGGAACCATGTTTACAATTGAATGAACTTTAAGACCCATTCCTGGAAACGAATTGAGAGAGAATGAATGTTTCGTATCATGTCATCATTGCTTTAGTGTAGTGGCATCATCGACATTCGTGCTCACTGTGAATTTCTGCGTATGGATGTATGAATTTACAATGTTCGCGAACGAGAAGAGAGAAAGAATAACATTAGATAAAACGAACTAAAAGAACAAATGAACTAAAAGAACAAATAGAACCGAAATCGAAGATCTAGTTCACTTGTTCAGTTGAGAGACCCGGTCAATTGAACAAGTGTCAGAACGAAACGACCCAACTCTAAAACAAAAACTTCTTTTGTATACATTTTTTGTTGACTGAGTTGAACTAAGCCCGAAACAATACCAACCCTGACTGTTACATGTAAAACAGTTTACGTTTCACTTGAACAAGTAAAACGATCTCATTAATTGTACTATAAGCTTAAAAGGTTCATGCTTTACCTGAACCTGTAAAACAATTTCGTTGAGTTCACAATAAATTTAAAAGTTCACGTTCTACCTGAACAGGTGTATGACTCCCGTAATTTTTCCATGAATTTAAAAGCCTACGTTTTACTTGAACTTGTGAAACAATATTTTTTTGAGGGGTAGGATTTACCCCAAGTTTAGTCCTAGTTGCGTTTATAATAAATTTCCTAGTGCATAGTACATATTAGTGTCATTATACTATGTGTAATACCAAATTGAAGTTCTGTTAAACTCAAAGTAAATCTAATACAACAACCTATTAATTTTGTAAGGGGGCCCCAATTATTCGAAGTTGTATACAAACTGTACAGCCCTAAGATAGGTTTGTAAAAACAAAAAAAAGAGAAAAGGGCATTTAACCAAATTCCTACAAAAAAAAAGATTTTTTTTTATTACATATATAGTATAGTAGATTATAAAACAAACCAATTATTATTACTTTCAATGAACCGTCGCAAAACGCGGCTCACAATAAATTTTTCTAAAAACTTACAAAAAGGATTAGAGTTCCTCTTTAATTAGGCTCGCATTTTCGATTGCTATATTTTTTTTTATAAAATTATTTATAAGCTTAAACATATTCAAAAACCTTGCAGTAAGAACAGAAAAAGAAAGCTATGTTGGTAATAATGAATATTGAATAAATTTGTTAACACTATGGGAATGCTGGCATCATTATTGATTTAGAAGGCACGTAGGGTGAACAGGTAAGGGGCCACCGAAATTTTAGGTGCGTCGGTGGCCATGGATTTTGAGGGTGGGCTAAGCACCGGGCGTCGCAACTACACCCGCGGCGCCCCTCTATATATTCGGCCCTTTTTGTTTATTTTCCTTTTGGTTCTTTTATTTTATTTTCAGCAGTTTTTTTTTGAATTTGATTTTCAGCGTTAGTAACCGGCCATGTCCGGTTCGGTAGTTTTTTTTTGCGTCAGTTTTTTTTGAATTTGAATTTAAATTTTTGAATGTTAACGGTCTGTCCGTGACATCCGGTTCGGCCGGATGTTGTTTTATTTTGTATTGATAAGCGTTTTGAGTAGGTCTCTGCGCTTCTGTCGGTTTTTTTTGAATTTGACAGCTGCTCGTTTTGATAGGCATGATATGATTTTTTTCTGATTATGGCGCAGGAACAGTAAGGTTGGCAAGGACCCGCCCCAGCCGACAATGACTAGCCACTGTGCACCAACACATCATGCCGACCGCCTTCCTTACTGCTTCCACTGAAAATGCGTAACCATAACAACCCCTTTGGGTACTGTTCGATACGCCCTCTTTGTACCCCTACGGGTAGTGTCGGACAGATCCTTTTTCCACTCTCTGTTATTCCCTTATGGGTACTGTTCGTCGCGTCCTCTTTGTACGGGTACTGTAACCGTACTTTGTTCTTACGGATTTTATAATTTTTTAAACTCTAATACAATATTCTTGATTTTTTTTTCGTATTAGTATTGTAGAATAATAAAAACAAAACAAATTTTACGATGATGGATCATATGTTCCTAGTATTTTAGGTTCGGTATAGAGCTCCGCACTTTTCTTAAATAATTCTTTTCAATCACATTTGAGATTTCTATTTTATTAATTTCGTTGCTGTTTTTTGTTTTCACTTGGCTACATAAATTTCACCGAAATTCTATGTTTCTGGTATTGTTACCTTGTTACGGTTTAATTTCTATCTCTGAGCGAGCTTCGTTTTAAATACGTACACCTGTATATTTAAAAATTAAGGAAGGCTAAGTTAGGGTGTAACCGAACATTTCATACTCAGCTGAGAGCTTGGGACAAAATAAGGGAAAATCACCATTTAGCAAAATGAACCTAGGGTAACCCTGGAATGTGTTTGTATGACATGTGTATCAAATGAAAGGTGTTAATGATTATTTAAAACGTAGTGGGCCTTAGTTCTATAGGTGGACGCCTTTTCGAGATATCGCAATAAGGGTGGACCAGGGGTGACTCTAGATTGTGTTTGTATGATATGGGTATCAAATTAAAAGTATTAATGAGGGTTTTAAAAGGAAGTAGCCCTTAGTTGTATATGTGAAGGCGTTTTTCGAGATATCGACCAAAATGTGGACCAGCGTGACCCCGAACATTATCTGTCGGTTACCGCTAATTTATTTATATATGTAGATACCTGCCATGATTCCAAGGGCTTTTGATTTCGCCCTGCAGAACTTTTTCATTTTCTTCTACTTAATATGGTAGGTGTCACACCCATTTTACAAAGTATTTTCTAAAGTTATATTTTGCTTCAATAAACCAATCCAATTACCATGTTTCATCTCTTTTTTCATATTTGGTATAGAATTATGGCATTTTTTTCATTTCTCTTAATTTTCGATATCGGAAAAGTGGGCGTGGTCATAGGTGGATTTCGGCAATATTTTATACCAAGATAAGTGACTTCAGATAAGTACGTGAACTAAGTATAGTTAAGATGTATCGTTTTTTTGCTCAAGTTATCGTGTTAACGGCCGAGCGGAAGGACAGACGCTCGACTGTGTATAAAGACTGGGCGTGGCTTCAACCAATTTCGCCCATTTTCACAGAAAACAGTTATCGTCATAGAATCTATGCACCTACCAAATTTCACAAGGATTAGTAAATTTTTGTTCGACTTATGGCCTTAAAAGTATTCTAGACGAATTAAATGAAAAAGGGCGGAGCCACGCCCATTTTGAGATTTTATTTTATTTTTGTATTTTGTTGCAACATATCATTACTGGAGTTGAGTGTTGACATAATTTATTTATATACTGTAAAGATTTTAAATTTTTTGTTAAAATTTGGCTTCAAAAAAAATTTTTTTTAAAGTGGGCGTGTTGGTCATCCGATTTTGCTAATTTTTTATTTAGCATACATATAGTAATAGGAATAATGTTACTGCCAAACTTCATCATGATATCTTCAACGACTGCGAAATTACCGCTTGCAAAACTTTTAAATTACCTTATTTTAAAAGTGGGCGGTGCCACGCCCATTGTCCAAAAGTTTACTAATTTTCTATTTTGCGTCATAAGGTCAACGTACCTACCAAGTTTTATCGCTTTATCCGTTTTTGGTAATGAATTATCGCACTTTTTCAGTTTTGCGAAATTTTCGATATCGAAAAAGTGGGCGTGGTGTAGTCCGATTTCGTTCATTTTAAATAGCGATCTGAGATGAGCGCCCAGGAACCTACGTACCAAATTTCATCAAGAGACCTCAAAATTTACTCAAGTTATCGTGTTTACAGACGGACGGACAGACGACGGACGGACATGGCTAATGAATTTCTTTTTTCACCCAGATCATTTTGATATATAGAAGTCTATATCTATCTCGATTAGTTTATGCCGTTATGGATTACCGTTATGCGAACAATGTTAATATACTCTGTGAGCTCTGCTCAGCTGCGTATAAAAATCGAACTTCAAGAATACTTGGCATTCACGATTTGTTTATTTATTGTGATGGAAAAAATGTCCGTGCAAACATAAACTGTCCCATTTTCAATATTTGTAACTGTAGATGTGTTATTTCATTTCATGTCATGAACCACTATTCGTAACTCTTCAAATCTGTGCTATGTTATTTTATGCAATTTTATTTTTGCCATTACTCGGTCACAAATGCACTGGTCAATAACAACAAACGCGCTGTCCGAGTGCTACTTCGACAGCAGGAAATATTTTTGGCACACATTTGTACATATTCCTGTATCCACAGTAATAAATAAATTTTAATATGGGCAATTAAAAAAATCAAATTGTCGCTTTGATTTGCACGCATTGGATTGTTTAAGATTTTTAAGATTTACGGAAAGCAACTTTACGGTAAACATTCCCAGTAAAGATGATTGGGCGGAGTCTGATCGATAACTTGCAATTGACAGGAGCATTTCCATATACACCGACGGTTTTTAAGCTAAACGGTAGAATTGGAGGTGGAAGCTATTCAATGGATCTGGACTCCAACTTCTCTTCAGACTACCCGAACATTTTAGTATCTGTTTTTGTATGCACTTGTTTTTCTACGGAAGAAAAACAAAACAATTAACCTTCTCTTATCTACCATAGTCAAGTCTGCAAGGTAAGGTTAGGTTAGGTTGAATTGGCCGGTCAATAAGGTATCACATAGACTAAAGGTGTCCATAGTATTACCAGAATTTGTTTGACGACCAAACGTAAGAACCCAATTAGGTTCCAGGACTTTTGTTACAGAATAACTCCGCCCTCTTTGCAAAAACTAGAAGTTTTCCAGGACCCAACTTAATTGCTGCCTCAAGATCTGGCAGTTCTGCCGGCCCTAATAACTGGAGCCTTGACCGCGAGAGCGCAGTCTGCAAGAAAAACAAAGAAATTATTTTGGGAAAAGTTGAAACAACACGATATTAGGACGGGTAAGACGACAACAGTTTCAGTTATATCTTGTAAATCTTCTTAAAGCCTTTTCTTGCGGGAGTGTCATTAGAGCCCGCATTCCTGCGATGCTCAATTTGTTGACAAGAAGGCTTGACGAAATCCAGGTCTTCTTGTTGTAGAACTTTTTCCAATCGTGTTCTGCTTCCTGTATTATACTTTGGTACTGAACATAATTCGTATGTATTAGAGCTGGATTTCGATTCGATTCTCAATCGATTTAATCGATCTTTTTTTAGAAATGCGATAATTCATTGTCCCAAGACGGACAAAGCGATGAAACTTGGTAGGTGGGTTTACCTTATGACGCAGAATAGAAAGTAGTAAATTTTTGGACAATGGGCGTGGCACCGCCCGCTTTTAAAAGAAGGTAATTTAAAAGTTTTGCAAGCTGTAATTTGGCAGTCGTTGAAGATATCTTGATGAAATTTGGCAGGAACGTTACTACTATTACTGTATATGCGCTAAATAAAAATGAGCAAAATCGGATGAAGAACACGCCCACTTTTAAAAAAAATTTTTTTTTAAATCAAATTTTAACAAAAAATGTAATATCTTTACAGTGTATAAGTAAATTATGTCAACATTCAACTCCAGTAATGATGTGGTGCAACAAAATACAAAAATAAAAGAAAATTTTCAAAATGGGCGTGGCTCCGCCCATTTTCATTTAGTTTGTCTAGAATACTTTTAATGCCATAAGTCGAACAAAAATTTACCAATCCTTCCTAAATTTGGTAGAGGCATAGATTCTATGACGGTTATTGTTTCCTGTGAAAATGGGCGAAATTGGTTGAAGCATCGCCCAGTTTTTATACACAGTCCTTCCGCATGGACGTTAACACGATAAATTGAGCACAAATCGACATATCTTTACAAAGTCAGTTTCACATACTTAGCTGAACTCACTTTGTATTGGTATAAAAAATGGCCGAAATCGGACTATGACCACGCCCACTTTTTCGATATCGAAAATTACGAAAAACGAAAAAATTGCCATAATTCTATACCAAATACGAAAAAAGGGATGAAACATGGTATTTGGATTAGTTTATTGACGCAAAATATAACTTTAGAAAAAACTTTCTAAATGGGTGTGACACCTACCATATTAAGTAGAAGAAAATGTAAAAGTTCTGCAGGGCGAAATCAACAGCCCTTGGAATCTTGGTAGGAATACTGTTCATGGTATTGCATATATAAATAAATTAGCAGTACCCTACAGATGATTTTCTGGATCACCCTGGTCCACATTTTGGTCGATATCGCGAAAACGCGTTCACATATATAACTAAGGCACACACATTTTTAAAATACTCATTAACACCTTTCATCTGATACCTATATCGTACAAACAAATTCTAGAGTCAGCCCTGGTCCACCTTTATGACGATATCCCTAAATGGCTTCCATCCATAGAACTATGGCCAGGGATTCCATTCCAGGGATACCCTAGGTGCATTTTACTACATGGCGATTTTCCCTTATTGTGTCTCCATAGCTCTCAACTGGGTATGTAATGTTCGGTTACACCCGAACTTAGCCTTCCTTACTTGTTTTAATATAATAATAGGAACATTCGTTGGGTAGTATAATGAATAAGTAAGCTCAAAATGGGGAAATATTATATTGCTCTGGCCGGAAGGGTATGATTTAATCAATCTGCTTCTCGTAAACAAATGGTAGGAAAAGGAAAGGTAAAGAAAAGAAAGGAAAATAAAGGAAAGGAAAGGAAGGGAAAGGAAGGGAGAGGAAGGGAAATCAATGGAAGGAAAATGAAAACAAAAGGAAATGAAAGAAAAGAAAAGTAGAGGAATGGAAAGGAAAGGAAAGTAAAGGAAAGGAAAGGAACGGAAAGGAAAGGAAAAGAAAAGAAGGAAAGGAAAGGAAGGAATATGAATGGAAGAGAAATGAAAGTAAAATAAAGGAAATAAAAAGAAAATTAAAAGAAAGGGAAAGGAAAATAAAGAAAAGGAAAGGAAAGGAAAAGAGAGGAATGGAAAGAAAAGGAAATGTAAGGAATGGAAAGGAAAGGAAAAGAAAAGAAAGGAAGGAAAGCAAAGAAAAGACAACAAAGGAAAGGAAAATAAAAAAATATAATGGAAAAGAAAGGAAAGCAAAAGAAAGAAAAGAAATAGACTTGATTCATGATCAGCTATGTATTTTTGTTTAATTTTTATTGTGTACAAGGCAACTCCTCGGCAATGCTCACGATTCAGCATAGTACACAAAAAGCAAGTACACACACACAGCGTGTCTATAGTATGAATAAGTGCATGTGTAGTGGTGTGACTTTATGTTAAATTTTTTATATTAAAATGATTTTTCAAATTTTTTTTATTTATGGATAACAGTGCAGCTCAAAATTTCCTATCAATACATATATAATTTGTATACCTTAGAATTATAGTTTAGCAGAAAACGATTCCACATTTTTTCATCTTGTCTATTTATATATAAGATAATCATATATATGTACTAGAAGACCCGGCAGACGTTGTCCTGCCCTAAATTTGGCCAATCTGCATACATTTTAATAAGCTTTTTCCGTCTTACTCTGCCCTCCCCCCTCTTCACTTTTTCCTAATCCTTTTATTCACCCTTCCCTCCGTCTATTTCGCTTCATCTATCTCCATCTTCGTCTCATTCTATCTCTTTCTCAATCTCCTTCTCTCTTTTCTCTTCTCTCAATTTCTTCTCATTCTTCTGCGTCCCTTATTGCCTGTCCCAGAAGGTGGTATGTATTTTATTCCAGTCCTATACCAGTCCCACTCCGAGTCTCAGTCCCAGTCCTAGTCCTAATCCGAGTCCCAGTCCGTCTCTGGATATATATTACTCTGTACTAAAACATTCATCAACAGCTTTCATTTGATATCCATATTGTATAAACACTGTCTAGGCATTCACTGGCCCACGTTTTGGCCTATATCTCGAGACCCTAGTCACCCAGGGGTACGAAGATTATCCTCTAATAAATCACTCATCAACAGCTTTCATTTGATATCCATATTCTATAAACACATTCTAGGGGTACCCGGGTCCACGTGTTAGCCTATATCTCGAGACCCTAGTCACCCATGGGTATGAAAATTACCCTCTACTAAAGCACTAATCAACAGCTTTCATTTGATATCAATATATCAAATAATCAATAATATATTCTATGGGTACCCGGGTCCACTTTTTGGCCTATAGCTCGAGACCCTAGTCACCCAGAGGTATGAAAATTACCCTCTACTAAAGCACTCATCAACAGCTTTCATTTGATATTCATATTCTATACAAACATTCTAGGGGTACCCAGGTCCACGTTTTGGCCTATATCTCGAGACCCGAGTCATCCAGTGGTATGAAAATTACCCTCTACTAAAGCACTCATCAACAGCTTTCATTTGATATCCATATTCTATAAACACATTCTAGGGTTACCCGGGTCCACGTTTTGGCCTATATCTCGAGACCCTAGTCACCCAGGGGTATGAAAATGACCCTCTACTAAAGCACTCATCAACAGCTTTCATTTGATATCAATATTCTATAAACACATTCTAAGGGTACCCGGGTCCACGTTTTGGCCTAATCTCGAGACCCTAGTTACGCAGGGGTATGAAAATTACCCTCTACTAAAGCACTCATCAACAGCATTTCATTTGATATCCATATTCTATAAATACAATCTAGGGGTACCCGGGTCCACGTTTTGGCCTATATCTCGAGACCCTAATCACCCAGTCACCTATCCTATATTTCAAGTTAGATACAACTATACACGGGGTGCAAAACAAATTCAAAATCGGTTCAGTAGTTTAGGAGTCCATTGGCCTCAATTGTTTGACACGTGTTTTTTATATATTAAGATGTAATACTCTTATATTGCTGATACGGGCTGGGTACAGTTACAAACATCAGAGTGCCGATATATTGTACCCTAATTTAAGTTTTTTGTAGCTTAATTTAAGTTTTTTCCTCTCACACTTATGCTTCTACAGTCACAAAAATTTCGTAGGATGTCTCTTTTTGATTTATAAATCAAAACTCATTGTGAGCATATTGTATCAGCAATATAGGAGAATTACATATGTATATGGGTATGATACTGTGTTGTGATATAAAAGATTCAAAAAAGCGCAAAAAGTATGACATTTCGGTATATACTATATATATAAAAATAAATAAAAAATAAATGTAAGGCGCGATAACCTCCGAAGAGATCTAAGGCCGAGCTTCTCTTCCAATTTGCGTGGTGCTCCTCTTGATTTTCGCTACAAATTGGCCGGACGGGACCTATATGTTTTATGCCGACTCCGAACGGCATCTGCAAGGCAGATAAGTTTTCACTGAGAGCTTTTTCATGGCAGAAATACACCCGGAGCGCTTGCCAAACACTGCCGAGGGGCGACCCCGCTTAGAAAAATTTTCTTCTAATTTAAAAACCTTATTTCTAAAATTTTGATGTTGCTTTGCCCGGGGTGCGAACCCAGGGCATACAGTGTGGTAGGCGGAGCACGCTACCAACACACCACGGTGGCCACTATATATATACTATACTAATTATCTCACTCCAATGGAAGGATCAAGTGAAGACCCATGTGGCATTCCTTAATGGTTCCAATTTTGTCGGCAGTCAACGAAACGAAAGAGAAACTGTCCTGCTTTCAGGGCCGTACCGGTGGTCGTGGGGGCCCTTGTGCAAAATTCACAGGAGGCCCTTTTTCTAAAAAAATGTTATACGACACAAAAGGTTTTGTTTGTAGGATATTTTTATACTATGTTGCATACATAGTTTATTCACATACTTTTTTACAGCCAAATTGTCGTACTACTTGTGCCGCTCATCACAAGTGATCAGCGTTACAAAATAATAAATAACAAAACAAGATAAATCAAAATAAATATTCTTATATAACTACATTTGACTAGTAAATTAATGACTAATACTCAATATAAAAGCTCAGAAACATTATAACTTCAACGCGTGTTACGAGTTGTGTGTCCCTCTAGTTCCCTACTAGGTTTTAATATAATCTGCGCGCACGGTTCTCGAGTCTAGAGTCGTTCCTATATAAGTGGAATTTCATTGTGTCCATTAACACGACTATATATTAAAGAGCTTAAAATCTTTCAATAATTAGATAATTTTCAGACCCTAATAGTAGCTCAATCGGCACATTCAAAACATCGATTTTCGCTCATCCACAGTTCAAAATACAAGGCGACGCCGGGAAATTTTAGTGGATGGTCTAAATCGACGTTTAGTATGTGTAGAATACGGTATTTTACTCAATTTCTATCCTAGACGTCCATCCCGATATCTGCTTTTGGATAGAATTTGAATAAAATAAATAAAAAATATAAATTTTCCCATAATTTAGCGTATACATTTATTGGGCGAAACTTTTGCGACTCGGGGGTTTGGTGCTCCTCGGAGCTGGGGCCCGGTGCACCGTATCGCTTGCACCAGTCTCGATGCGGCCCTGCCTGCTTTATTTGTCGGGAAAAATCGAGTAAATGGTTAAGTACGTCAGTAAGTACATTGTTACAAAAAATAAGAAAAATTTAAATAGACTTTGTTCGTTTCGATTTAATCGATTAAATCGATTTTTTCTAGAATCGAATCGAGGATTTTGACATCGTTGCTGAATTCGCGATCCTGCGAAACGAAAACTAGGAATCGAAACTTTTAAGGACGTTCAGACATCCGGCAAATGAAAATTAGGTATAGAAACTTCTTGAAAACTTTTAGTTAGAATTGTCATTGTGAATGAGTACTGAAAAGCTCAAGGAGGGAAGTTCGCTTGACGAAGAATACGTCCCGGACGTACCAGCGAAAGAGTACACCCAGTATATTCCGACACCAAAGGCAGCAGCAGCAGCACTGGTGAAGAATGACGATAATACAAAGAAGCTACTATACATTAACTGTTTCATATTATTAGTTTTATTATTAGCAAAACTAAATTCGTACTATAAAAAATATTTAAAGAAACAAGCTTACCGCAATGTAAACATAGCCTAAAGAAAATCAGAGAAGAAAAAAAACAACAAAATAAAAAATTTAAATAAATGGAATTTACGGTATTGGAAGATTTACTCAAAACCTTCAAGAAAAGTCCCAATAGAACTTATACCCAAAAATACGTGAATACAACCAAAGCGTTAATAGCAAATAGTTGGGAGACTATCAAATAAAACGCACGAGCTGAACACCTACCGAGTCTAAGCAAAAAAATTTATCGACTTAAAAACGAAAATAGAGGCATATTTAGTTGTGAAAGAAGAGCCTGTTGTAGCAGAATCAATACGTAAAACACCAGTGAATACAGAAACAATGGCAAATTTTGATCTGGTAACAGCCACTAAAGTCATCCCAATATTCAATGGGGACTTTAAAGAAAATTCCTACTAGCCACAAAATTGGCGGAACAGGTAAAAAACAAATTTTTAACGGAGGTAACACCTCACGACTTACAAACGCTGAAGGCAACTCTTAAAGATGCATTCCGAACTAAGAACTACATGCAGAAATCACTAGGACTCTCCAGGGTTCTCAAGCAATCCCCACATTTGCTTCTCGTATACAGAATCTGCTAGCTTCCTTGAATGAAATTCAAATATCTGAGCAGGGAAGCGAACACAGAGAAATAATCGTTAAACTAAACGACCAAATGAGTCTAACGGCCTTCAAAAACGGGGTGGCAGAGCCACACAAGACAATAGTGGCAGCGGCGAGACCAAATAAACTCATAGAAGCAATCCGCATAGCAAGTGAAATAACCACCAGCCCAAATAATAGAAGCACCTTCAGACCCAAAAGCAATAACTTCAATAACAGAAACCACAATGGCAAAGGTCAAAACAGAAGAACAAACAACAGCAATCAAAATAGGTGCTATGGGCAGGGAAACTCATACACCCCGAGCCGTCAGGACTCGGGCACCACAAAACCAAAAGCCATAGGATTCCTCGGGAGAAGGCACTACCACAAACTTCATTAAAGCAAAAATAAATAAAAAGATAGTAACACTATTGATGGACACAGGAGCTGATATATCGGTAATAAAAGAGAAAGTTGTCCCAAAGAATGCCTCCACAATAAACTCACGTTGCAAAATAATAGGCATTTCAAATTGCGCAATAACTGCGAATAAAGCCGTTGAAATTGATATTAATTGTCAAGATCACAAAATAAAAAACAAATTCTACGTTCTGCATCACATACGCTATGTAGAGGCAGATGGAGTTCTAGGTAGAGACTTCCTAATGGATTACAAATGTAAAATTGACTACGAAACGAATGCTCTAACACTTCAACTGAAGGACCGCCAAATCACATCACCAATCTACATGCGGTTAGAAGATTCTAAAACAGAGTGGAACCAACATAGAAGAATAAACTATTACAAGTATGGAAAACGAAACTGCCAGACGGAGAATGAGAAGAGGTTCATGACCGTCAGGGATGAACTAGCATTAGACTACGTGTCGAATAGTGACAAGAATGCAATATTGCAAATATGCAAAAAAATATCAACATGTGTTTCACTTAGAGAGACAACTTAACTACCAATAACTTCTACAAGCAACACATTGAGCTCGCGGATAGAAACACCTGTATATATTAAAAACTACAGAATGCCTCACGTTCAGCAACAGGTGATTGAACAAGAAAGTTGACAAACTATTAAAGGATGATGTTATCGAGCATTCTACTAGCCCTTATAACTCACCTCTGCTAGTCGTTCCAAAAAAAAGGTAGCTCTGAAGATAAAAAATGGCGATTAGTGGTGGATTTTAGATCATTGAACAAAAAGATCGTGGATGATAAATGTCCAATAACCTGCTTGGATGACGTTCTGGACAAGCTCAAAGGAGCACAATACTTCAGCACATTAGACATGACAAGTTCATTTCACCAAATTCCATTGGACAATGTTTCAAAAAAGCTAAAAGCATTTTCGACAGGCAAATGACATTACCATTTCAAAACGTTGCCACTCGGATTGAAAATCTCGACAAATAGTTTCCAGAGAATGTTGTCGATTGCGCTCAGCGGACTTACTGACGCGGCATTTCTCTATGTAGATGACGTAATAATATTTGGGAAGAATCTGCATGAGCACAACAAAAATTTGGAAAAAGTGTTAGCCAGATTGAGTAAATATAACCTGAAACTCAATCCTGCAAAATGCAAATTTTTGAAACCAAAAGTCACATACTTGGGCCATCTAATCACAAATAAAGGTGTAACAACTGATCCCAGCAAACAAAGTGTAGTTGAAAACTATCCTAAACCGAGAAAGGCCGATGAAGTAGGAAGTTTTGTAGCATTCTGTAATTACTACAGACGATTTATAAAGAATTTTGCAGAAATAACACGACCACTGAATCAACTGCTAAAGAAGAACCAACCATTCTGCTGGAAGAGCAAACAAGAGAAAGCCTTCCACAAGTTGAAAGACAAACTGCTCTCTCCACCGATTCTTTCGTATCCTGACTTCTCAAAACGATTTATACTAACTACTGATGCTTCCAACTTTGCCCTAGGAGCGTCACTATCACAAGGTGGGAAAGATATAGTGTGTATACTTGTGTGAAAGACATAAGTTTCGTTGTTGACTGATCGTTTGCCTGCAAGGAATCCAACGTTTGAAAGTTCATTATTATTTTTCTCGACTGTTCTATTTAGAAGTAAAAAGTTAATTTGTTGCTATTCGTTTGTCACAACTAAGTACAAAATATATTTCATTTGAATAACTACATCAGGGAAATCATAACTAACACCTATTAAAATGTGCAACTAATTGCAAGTGCAATTAATTGTTGATTTTACGATTTGAATGGACTATATAAAAGACATTTAATTATGTACAAGAACAAGCTAATCATTCATTTACACTGGGATAGAAACGAGTTTTCATTGCAGCTCTTAAGCGAAAACAGTAACAACAATAAAATATGCTTGTACTAAAATTAATACCAATAAAAAATGCCACAATTCACAAGTTTGTAAAAGCGCAGTGGGTGGCAAATGTAATGAAATATATATAACAATAAATACGAATAAATATTGTCACATAACGGTCATATTAAACCATAAATGTCCATAAGCAAGTTGGTCAGATAATTAAAAAAATGCGCTATAAACAAAGCGTTTATAGAGCACCTAAGTGTTTTTTGTTACAAAATTACTGAACAATTCAAGCTTATGGCAGTGTCACAATGAACTTTTTCATATTTGTAGGAGCGCTCAATGCAATCTTAGGCATTGTTACTGTAAAGCCCTGTCACATAAGCAATTTTTCATTTCGACTTAACTTCGATTTAAAAAAAAATCGATTTAACTACGAAATATATAGAAAGCCAACGGCCACCGACACAATAATACATAATACCTCAAATCATCCCCACCAACATTATTAAAAAGCAGTTTAAGGCATTTGGTACACGAGAAGCATATAAGAGAGAGCTTGAGGTAATATATAACATTGCTGCAAACAGTGGATATAGTAGATAAACTCAGAAGGACGCATGGAGAACCAAAAAGAAATTATGAAAAGGAAAAAAATAACACCCGGACGACTATCACATATACTGAAAAAATCAATATATAAATTAGCAGACTTTGTTTTAAAAAAAATACAACAATAACACAGCGTTCATAACATCGAACAATCTAGGGCAAAAACTAAGAGCTAACCGTAACTCAGAGGATCAGCTTACCTGCAGTTACATAGGACAAACAGGACGCCAAAAATAGCGATGTTGAGAGAACGCTTTAAAGATTATAACATAAAACACGGAATCCATACATTATATCAGAGTCAAACTTCGCGAAACACATAGTCGACAATGAGTGTTCCCAAGCAAACATCAAAAAAACATCAGTCTTCACAGACAAGCAAAATTCCGACGCCTGAACGTACTCGAAAACATGGAAAAATACAAACAGAAAACATTTGACGGCAGAATAATAAACGAACAGATAAACACAATTTCTGACACAATATTCGAGCCTTTAAAACTTGTTTACAAGAAACACAGTAACAAAGCAAAAGTACAACAAACAAACACACAACAACAAATAAACACTAAAAAATAAACGCAACAAAGCAACAAACTCTCACAAAGAAGGTCAAACGATTAGAATTACTGACTTTTACCTGCCTCAGTCAGGCACACAAATCGATCAGTAAAAACCACCCTCGGTTCTGAATGATCACACAGCACATGCACATAAATATACACAAACATCCATTTTGACAAGACCTGCTCATGTACCTACGAACTATAAATACAAGACAAACGACAACAACAGATCATGTCAGAACGACATGTTGGTGGCACAACGCTGAAACCGGGTTGTTTCGAAACCAAATTTGACAAGGGATGACGGAAAATTGTTCCAATACATCTTTTATCCAACCTGTCGGAAAATCAACAAAACAAAATAAGTAGATTGCACGTATTTTTATGGAGAACGGCAGATCGAGCGACACTGGCGCCATCTGACGTGAAAAAGTAGCCAACTCCCAACTTTTGTTGCAAGCAAAGCATGAGAAGAAGAATTCGATATTTGCTTTGGCTAAGTGTCAGTTTCACATCTTGCAAGTGAAATTATTTATTTATTTGTTCAAGTCTATGAATTTTAATCCTTACAGACTATAATACAATGAAAATATAAAAAATACTTATGCCTAAAAGTAATCGGTGTACCTAGAAAGCAGACTCAAAATATTCATAAATTCCGCCCTTTGTATAGAAAAGTCAAGAGCAGCGGAATTACTTATTGAATTAAGCTCCCGAATAGTACGCGTAATGGAAGCATTACCAGCGTAATTCGTTCTGAAATAATCGCAATAAAATGGAAAGGAATTTTCCCACTCGTTGCTACTTTTCTAACATTTTTCACAGTTAAAAACTGCAATTTAACAGCTGAATAGGACACAAAATATGTTAGCAAGCATTTTTCTTGTATAGTGAGAATGTTTATATCGGTGCTTCGCGAAATTTTGTATATGAATGGGCAAGGCGAAATAAACGTCCATTGTCAAGTCTGAAGCTTCTGTATATTTACAAACCCAACATCTTGCGAGATTGTGGCGATGTTACTGACTTGCATAAAATTGCGTTGAACGCATGTACATATATGAAAATATCTATTGTGTCGCGGCCTAAAGCCACAATCACGCATGATGTTGCGTTTGTAAATATAACAGCACTTCAGACTTATCAGATAAAACTTATTTCGACTTGTCCATTCACATACAAAATTTCGCGAAGCATTGTTATAAGCATTCTCACTATACATAATGATAGAACGATATGAGTACTGAATGAGTAGCATCGATACTTTTCCAAGAGATACTCGAGTATTTTGTACTCGATGCTTTTTACCGAGCACAGAGTAAATTTAAAAAATACTTTTGCCCCAATGGTCTATAGGTTTAAGTTCATCAACAAAATAACTTGAGCAAAAATTGTATGTCTTCACCAAATCTGGCACGAGAGCTTATCTAAACTCAAGATATCGTCGACGAAGCGGTAAAAGCTGCTAAATCCAGCTTTGACTCAAAATGACTTTTTGGATAATGGTGGAATCGGGGATGAATCATTAAACTTTTATAAATAACAAAATCTGTTTAATCCATAAAATAGCAATATGTTTTAAAATGTAGAATGTTGAGTGACATTTTTATTCAATTGAATTTTTCGTTCTGCTGTGATATTTTGTAGGATGAGCTTAGCAGCTTTTACAGCATTGGCGATGATGGTATTAAACTCAGATTATAACCACGCCCACTTTAAAAAGTTTCGAAAAACAGAAAATGCATTAACAAATACTGATAAGGCGCTAACATTTGGGGAGTGAATTAACTTTATGACGCAAAATTTAAATTGAGTATAATTTTGCGAAATGGGCGTGACATTGCCCACATTTAGTGGAAGTAAATTTAAGTTTTGCAAACAAAATTTGAAAAAGTTGCAAAAACTTTATCAAAAAACGTATCAAATTTTTCTTTTGATATTTGGTTTTTTGAAGTTCCAAAAAAATGCCACAGAAATAGTTTAATTTTTTTACATCGGAATTTGATAGCCTAAATATATGTTGAAAAAAAGCGCAAGGAAAATACTAACTTTCGACACCCTGTATCATCGCGATCCGCTCATATTTGGTCCAATATGTTTGCGCAGGTAATGTATTCTACAATGACAACATTTTCACCAACTTTGGTGGATTTTGGAGAACTCAAGTTCTTCATCTTGGGACACTTGGCATAAAAGGGTATATAATTTAAACTTCCTTACTTGTTTTCTATTTAAAAAATAATAATTTCAACTCATAGCCAAAGCAAATGACGAACTCTTCTTCTTATGCTTTACACGTAGCAAAAGTTAAAGATTTCCAACTTTTGTATGCCAGATAGCGCTAGTGTCACTTGATCTGTCATTCTCCATACGTACAATCAACTCATCATGCATAAGATTGCGTTGAACGCAGCTATCTGAAAAAGTTCATTGTAACGCGGCCATAACTGGGAATTAAGTTTAAACATATGTATATATGTACATATACATATATACACATACATATTAGTATATAATGTAAAAAAAATTTACAATTTTGGTAGCACCAGAGCAATTGGCAGCATATGAAACATGTTTTAACCAAATGTGCAGTGAATGTTGCCCATAGAGCGCGCGTTGGTAACCAACATAGGCCCAATAGTGAACCATTTGGTTGTCGATCGACAGTTGGTTTGGTGGCAGCGCAGCATGGACTTGACCTTGAACATATGCTCATAATACAATATTAGTGGCAAAATGTGGCTAATGAATAGCCGCTTTGCTCACTAATTCATACGTGGCTGTTGCAAATGGGCGGAGAAAAAATTACAGTATGTCAAAGTCGAAATATATTTTTTATACTAGAACTAATAACTGCTACGATCCCTCCTAATATCAATATTCATACGGCTGTTTTTTTTAAGTATACTCTGTTCTTGTTGTTGTTGTTGCAGCGATGAAGACATCCCTGAAGGTTTTAGAGAGTTTTATCGATATTGATAGTCCCTTTGCCGGAAATAGATCCAGTACGTTCCGGTAACAATCACCATTAAGATACAAGCCCGACCATCTCGGAAACGATGGGGAGTTTGGGGTCGCTTCTTACGACAGACATACCTGCCGTGGGTATTTTCTTAGCACCCTAACCCGATAGGAGTTCAAGTAGACTCTAAAGTTTATCTGTCCGATAAAAACAATTTTTGTGGACAAAATTTGTGTTTATACAGATAAATTTAAAAGCTTATATGAGAAAGTCATAAGTCTATAAATAAAAATTGAGATATATGTGTGTGTGCGTGTGTGTGTCCTAGGGTAATACCACATACATAGGTTCTCGTGAAGCTGTGAAGGAATGTTTACCCAGAAGCCCGTTTACTAGACTACATCATAAAGTAGAATACACAGTATAAACAGAATACCCCCGTTGCGTGTCTTGGCACATATTTCAGTCGATTTTGATTCCACCTAGGAGGGAACTCCGAGTGAGCTGTCCAACTTGGTAACAGAGGATCAAGTAAAAGCAAGATTGTTTCCTTGTTTTTTGCTCCAGACTTTTTCAGCCCCACGTACTATTATGTGCATTATCATCACAAGCAGTGAACAGATGTAACCGCCTGGGCGTTCTTAGGGGTTTCATAACAGGAAAGGCCAGTCTACTCTGCTTCGCAATAAGTGGTGCCAAAGTCTTTCTCCGTCTGTCCCTCCTGCCAAGTAGGAGTATACATAGTAATACTTTTGGGGGTGCGTCTTCGCCCATTTGCATAACATGACCTATCCAACCAAGCAATTGGGCTCTTTGTTCGCTAGTGCGTAAAACTCATAGAGTTCTGCATTCAACCTCCTTCGATACCCACCGTTTTCATTAGGTGAGGCACCAAAAATATTTTTACTTTGACTAACACTTGTAGAGATAAGTGTGTAAATGCTACCTTCTTCCGCTATAGCGTAGCAGGGACTCCGGAGTCACCGCTGCCTCTTTCAAATCTGTTTTGCGTAATCTGAATGCATCACTGCTTCCGCCATGAGGCGTGTGAAGTCTTTGTCAACAGCTGTTTCCCCAAGCCCTGGACCGCTCCACCTTCATAGCGCACGCAGTTGCTCTTCGTCTTTAGCCATCATTTATATGAGAGCTTACGTTCCTGCCACTTTTTGTGTCTTGCTGTCCTGTAGATTGCGCCACTATATCTTTATAATAGAACCAGTCATATCCCGTCTCGATGCAGGGGCTGTCGTGAAAATACATTATTTAAGTTCTTCTGAAATTTTTGAGTTCCTTCTGCGGCAGATCCCGCTATTTGGGCTCCATATGCTCCTGCTCCGTCGTCAATTGCTGTCTTTGGCTGAAGTTCTGCGGGTTTCATTAGAATTGCTATCTTTGTCGAATCAGGTGAGCGACTGGTTAAAGTGCTGCCTATGGGAGCTACTGCCAGCTCGCCGGTATTCCACTGAGGCAGTGTACCCAAGTCTTCCTCGTCCTCCTTCCGTCACTTTCGGAGAGTGTTTTTCCAGACACACCAAATAGCAACAACAACAGATGAACTTAAATGACACAGCAAACTCGGCGTGATCTTATCAAATAGTTTCTAAGAGAATCGGGCCTTAAAGGCATAGCTCCGAAGCACGCTGGAGGTGCTACCAAACTCAATAACATATCCCAAAACCTTCGGCGGCAGCCTGTTTCATTGCTTCCTTCTTTTTATTCTTCCAACAGTGCTTCTCCCCTAAGGTCCAAAGAAACCCGCAGTTTCAAAAGGGTTGGAGCAAAGAGACAAGGGTGTTGGAAGCGCTGGCTGCACATTGCAACTGAGAAGATACAATGCGTATGTCGGTATTGATTCTGTGTAAGTAAGAGTTTAACCTATAACAGTATCAGATCGAAGTTGCGCCAGAGTAGCGCGCGTGGTGGACGTTTGGAGTCTGCTTTCCTAACCTGCGAGTTTGGGTGTTGTACTCTGATAAGGGTGTTCGCCGCTCTTTTATCAGCATAGGACTCTGCCGACTTCTGCAGTGGGTGAGGCTTAGGGCCTATTTATGCTTATCAGATGCAGCCTGAGCTCTTACGCGCCCGATTTCTTTATAGATATTGCAAAGATGACACCGTATGTCCCTGGGAGGCGAGGCTCAGTTAACTGTTAGGATGCCTAGATCTTTGTTCATCATTGCTCACTATACCCGCCTCTATGTATATATGATATTCTGGGGTGGTGTTTTGACAAGCCTGCAACTTTATCCAAGTGCTGCCAGCGGGAGACTTGAAGATTTTGTTGCGACTCTGAATTTAAGGTGCAATTGCGGCTAATATCTTTGGGTGCCAGAAAGTGATATCGTAATGCCATCAACCTGGAAGCAAAATATTTCCGACATTTGCCCCGTACATGTCGTGAATAAGTTCGCCGAGGATTTGATCGGTGATAGTGCCAAGTTACCCGAGGCGAAAAACTGGAATGGTTAGGGAGATAGGTTTTAATTTTCCAGCATAGCTGAATAATGGGAAGGACCAGGATCTTTTGCCATTATCGTGCAGTCATCGAGAAAGTTAGCTTCACTATGTAAATGTTGAACAAAAGTGGTGATAGGACACCACTGTGTGGCACACCTTGTTTAATTCTTCTTAATTTTGATGTAACATTCCTGAACTGGATCGATGCCTGCAGATCACACCGATAATTTGCGGTGCCGGGGTTGCTAACCTGCTAGCTGAAAACTTGTGAAATAGGCACGTTAACTGTCAACATGCTGAACTTGAAGGATGCCGTTCGTGATTGCTGCCTGCCTGCGGAAAAAGTCATACCGAAAGGAAGTGCAATCTTGAGACCCTAAGTTTTGAATTAAGCACGTCTATGAAAATATTTGCGGCCACCGTCGTATGGTGTTAGCGTGCTCCCTTTATTACACCGAAGGGGATCGCCCCTCCGAGTATTGTTTTGCCATGAAAATCTTCTCAGTGAAAATGTATGCGTAGGTCAATTCCCTCCAGTTTATAATCTCGGCCTAAATCTCCTCGAAAGTAAATCACTCCAAGTATGTAGTTGTGTCTGGTCAAATATGTACAGAAAATTTTGTAAGTTCCTCTTTAATGAATTTCGTAAGATACAGATTGTGTCATTTCTATTTCGACTAACTGTATGAAATATGCTAATCTTAGTTAGAGGAAAATAATTGAATCCATAATAAAACTACTTTCACAAATTGCTCGAGCAAGTTCATTTAAGTTCCGCCAAGCGCCCATGGGCAGTTACCGCTGACAGCATGAGCTTGACATTTTTGTGGGCGTTGCACGCATGCGCAAAGATTGATTGAATGGGTGGGGCTAAAGGGGTGGAGGTAAACAACTGGAAATATCAGCACTTGATTAATGTGGTCATTAAGTGTGTAAAGTGGACAAATTGAGCTATTTATGAGTGCATAAACAAGCCAATGCGTATGCAAAGTGCAATTCGAGTAAGTTAAGGAAGGTCAAGTTCAGTAAAATATGAGGCCATAAAATTTAGAATAACATACATATATGAAAATTTAAGATACACAACAAACAAGCAACAACATAATTCAAAGGACAATTAGTGAACCAAATGCATATTTTTTTTTGTTATTTATGAACCAACAACAAATTTTTTATTTTCATATACATTTACAATATACAATAGCTTTGAGAACTTCACACGCTTGAAAATAAGAAAAATATAGCGAACGATAGTTTAAGTATGAGTGTATGTGTATATGTGTGCGTGTGACAAATGGCGTGATAGTAGTTGGTCGTTGTTGTTGTTTGGCTGAACGTTGATTGGTGGTTGTAATAGGATTCTGGTAGCGGGACTTCGTCCGACACGTTTTACAATTTAATTACAGTAGGGAAAATTGGGACATTCATGTGGTGAGACACCAGCGGGGTAAAGACGTTCAGTGAAACCGGGTAGAGGTGGCGCCGCAACAGCACCATGATGGCCAGCATTCACATCACAGAATGGATAGTTGGGGCAGGTGTGTGGATTCACGCCCGCTGGGAATTTATCACCACCAGCTGGTGCAGGTGCAGGTGCGCCCCAATGAGGTTGTGGTTGCCAAGATGGTGCTGGTTCTTGCCATGAGGGTGCGGGTGCTTGCCATGCGGCTGCAGGCGCTTGCCAGTGGGGTTGTGGTTGCCATGCAGGTGCTGGGGCACCCCAATGTGCCTGTTTGTTGTGTAGGCGGGCATTATCACAGATGGGAAAACCGGGGCAGTCCTGTGGATTGACACCAGCGGGATATTGTGCGGCATGATGTTGTGGTTTGGCCAATGCAGTGGCGACGAGTGACAGGAGCACCTAATCGAAGAAACGAAAAGAAAGATAGAAACGCATTGCTTAAAATGTTGTCGAATGCTTTGTTTGCATGTGAATCGTTTTGTGTTTTCATTCTACATTTTCCCTCCAAAAAAGATTTTTCCTAGTTTAATTTTTATACTTTTTTGATAATCTTTGAATTTTTTTAAAAGTAATTTTCGATTTTTGATTAAAATTTTTTTCGAAATTTATTTATTTTTTAATTTTTCTGTTTTCTCTTTAGAGATAAGTGGAATGAAAAGATTAGAAAAATTATTAATGAATTTTTTTTACAGTTTTAGTAATAGTTTTGTAATATTTCTTGAACTTTTAAAAATTTTTATATATTTCTTGAAATCTTCTTTCTCCAAAATTTTCTAACCAAACATTTTAGTTTAAAAAAGAAAAAAGTTCGAAAAAATTAAATTAAATTTTTGAACAATAAAAAAAATATATTTTGTAACAAAGGTTTTTATTATTTTTAAATATTTTTGGTTTATTTTTTTTTAATAATTGTTTTGACTATAGCCTTTTTTTCAGTTTTCAATGCATACAAGTTTTCTCAAAATTCATCTATCCAACTTTTCTAATTTAAATGTTTTTCATTTTTCCTTTCTTCTAAAAATTTTGTTTTCACTTTTCTTGCTTTGCTATATGCAGGTTAAATTCTATTGTTCTACGATTATTCTCAATTAACATTTATTCCCAAACAGTACGCTTTTAACTTTTTTCTAACATTTTTTTTTCAAATTTTTCTCTTTTCCAAATTTTTCTATACGATTATAAAATATTTCACATAAACATTTTATGTACATATTTCAGGACAAATTTTTTTTAATTTTGAAAATTGATTTCTTAAAAATTTGTTTTTGCAAAAAATTTATCAATTTTTTTTGTTTTTCTTTAACAATTATTTTTTTCAAAAATGTTTACTTCTGAATTTTGGCTCCAATTTAAAAATTATTTTTGATCACTCCATGAAAATTAAACAATGCGATTTTAAATTGTACCCGGCATAAAAAAATGTGATCCAATTTTTTTTTATTTCTTTCGATTTGTTTTCAATATTTATTATACAAAATATTTCAACCGTTTAATTTTTTTAAAATTTTTCAAAATAACTTTTTTTCTTAATAATTTTCTAAATATATTTTGTTTCTAAATTTAAATTTTTTTCTAATTTTATTTTCTCTAATTTATTTTTTAAAGTTTTTTTTAAATATTTTTATGTTATTTTTTTTTATTTTCTGAAAATTTTATATTGGGGTAACGTTCAAAAATGACTGTCCTTATTTTCGATAATATTAGAGATTTTTTTTTCAAAATTTGTTGAGAAATAAACTTTTTTTAAATTTTTTATTGCACATTTTTTGTTGCTTTTTTTAAAGTTATCCTCAAAATCAATTGTTTTTTAAATTAAACAGCAGGCCATGAAGATTAGCCCCTCGTTTTGTTTGTGTTTGTAAATTGTTGGACTTTTTTGTTGTTATTAAATTTTTTTTTACAAATTTTTAAAAAATATTTTTATTTATTCCAATTTTTACTCATTTTTTTCTTTATAATTTTTTTTTATATTTTCAGAAAATAACTTTGAAAATTTAAAATTGTAATTATTTCGATGCGTTTTATTTTATTTTATTTTGTTTTATTTTTTACTCAAAGCTTTTTTTCTTTTATTTAAATAAATAAATTAATTTTTGTTATTTTTTGATATAATTTTCTTTTAATGGTTTTAAGTATTAAAAAAAAATTTAAATTTTTTTGTATGTTTTTAGTTTTTCTTTTTGCCGGCCTGCCAATTTACAAGATTTTACTGCCGAAATGAGGCATCTGGCCTTCAATTTATTAATATCAAATATGTAGTGTTTTTAAGAGAATTTTTATATATTTATACAGTTTTTGTTTTTATTATTTTCATTTGTTTTCAATAAAAGAAATTTAATTAAATATTTTTTTTGTTGTTTTTTGTTCTTTAGTTTGTAAAAATGTTTGTAAATTTGTCGAGCTCTAGGCCATACAATATTAAATAACACATAAAAACTTTTTATTTATATATGTTATATATATATATTATTTATCGATATTTCGGCTTCAATTAGAAGTCAACTTCAGGTCGACCTGGTATATCCAACGATTCCTGAAGAGGACTTCTAATTGAAGTCGAAATATCGATACATAAAAAACGACAATATATAACATTTATAAATAAAAGTTTTTGTGTATTATTTAATATTGTATGGCCTCGAGCTCGACAAATTTACAAACATTTAATAAAATATTTTTTTATAATTTTCTTTTTTTTTGAAATTTTTTATTTCGAAATCCTTATAATCCTTCTAATTGATGTTCTAATTAAATCCCAATTTTGTTGCATATGCGTAAACTCACCAATTTGCAGAACATTTTTATTTATTTTGTATTTGTGTTTTGTACTTAAAAACAACAATAACAACTACAACAACCTAATATCACTTCACTACAATACGAAATAACCCAATTGGACTATAACAAATTTGTATGTTAAGAAATTTTATTTAAACTTCCAATTGGTATTCCGTACTATCTTGGACTGTGGCGCTATTGACCGTCGCTCACGTTTATATACCCATGCTTTTAGAATTTATGTTTGAGAGTTCGGCGCATGCGCGCTCACTATTCCAGCCCAGCGCTGCAATGGCATAATAGAAGTACAAATCACAATAATCTAAAAATAAACAAATTGTAACAAACTTCAAAAGTTATGCGAGCGCAGCGCGCTGCCTAAAAAGTCTTCTACCCACCGCTCGGCCACTGCAACGCTCACTTTGAACAATAGCTCTAAGCGTAAATATTCATAAACACATTTACAGTTATAAATGCATATGTATCTTCATACAAGTACAAGTACAACTAGAAGCATATGCTAAAACTAGCGCACACACCCGGGCGTATACTTAATATATTTAGAATGCGACACCTTAAACATGAGCACCAACCGGTGCAGCAGGAAAGGGCGGAGTAGCCTTTGTTGCTTTTATTATCGTTGCTGTTGTTGTTGTTGTGTATTGCTGTTGCTGCTGCCTATTAGTGGTTTTGACTGATCGCATATTTTGTTTGATTGGTGCAACAGATTATTATTGAACTGTATTTTGCATGCATACATATATGTGGTGTACTTCTTGTGCAAACATACACACAGACGCGCATTGTAAAACTGAAACCACGGTTTAGCGCATGCTCCGTTGCTCTTGACGCTGGTGAGTGGTTTTCCACGCTCTGCCCTGGCATTCATTCAACTTTCATACAGTTTTTTTTTCTTCTAACATGTTTAGAAGGCCAGGAGCGTATTAGAGGTGTGTGAGAATAGCCCTTGGTAGGCGGAGGCAGGCGGAAGTCCGATACTTAACAAAAAACTTCAGATGGCAATGATTTTTAAGAAGAAACGGATGCATGAGAAAATATAAAAATATATTAGTTAACTGTTGCTAATATTGAGTTGTAAAGAGACGTTCGAAAATTTATACAAGCGCATCGAAAGAGCTTGAAATCTATAAAACTCACAAGTTGTTATCGAAAGCATTTTTGTCGAATACGTTCCTGAGATTAGTTTTGTATGTTTCCAGTTGCAAAATTCATAGAAGTTTTTTCGAAAATAAAAGTTGCCACTATTTTTTTTCTGTTCGCTGCTGTATGTAGCCGCATATACACACATGTAACTAATTTCATTCAACTAAAACAAATCTTAAACTATTATTTTATTATTGATGGGACCTTGAAGATTTAAACGTCTGAGCTTAAATTGCCATTGAGAAGGTAATACAAGGAAAAATAAAGCTAATTGTAACATAAACATTTAAAACAAGTAAGGAAGTCTAAGTTCGGGTCAAACCGAACATTACATACCCAGCTGTACACTTGAAATGCTGTTGTTGTTTGTTTTGTGTGCTTAAAAGTTTAACAAGACTGCGCGATAACACATATATATATGGTTCTATTCTGAACTAATTTTTCTTCGAGTTATGGCTCCCGAAACTTAGAAAATTGCTCAGTCATTAAAGGGGCGGTGCCACGCCCATTTTCTAAAATTTGAAGTTTTTTCTATTTATTGTTATAAATCCAATTGGCAAATGAAATACCATTGATATAAAGCTCTTTTTTGCAAAGATATAGCTTATTTTATTCGTCCACGACCCTTTTAAAACTCTTTTATATATAAGTGGGCGTGGTCCTTAACCGATTTCGTTAATTTTTCTTCAAAGCATTCCTTATAGTAAAGGCCGAATTTTGTTACGATAGGTTTAACGATTTTTGATTTATGATTAATAATATTTGTAAAATTTATTTTATCATAAGTGGGCGGTGCCACGCCCATTTTAAAAAATTTTCAAATTTTTATCAAGAGTCTCAATATCAATCCACACGTCTAATTTCAACATTCTAGGTGTATTATTTACTAAATAATCAGGTTTTTTGTGTTTCCAAAATGTTATATATATAAAAAGTGGGCGTGGTTATCATCCGATTTCGCTCATTTTCAACACCAATCTATTCTGGGTCCAGATAAGCTCGTGTACCAAATTTGGTGAAGATATCTCAATACTTACTCAAATTATCGTGTTAACGGTCAGACGGACGGACGGACGGACGACTGGCTCAATCAAATTTGTTTTCGATACTGATGATTTTGATATATGGAAGTCTATATCTACCTCGATTCCTTTATACCTGTACAACCAACCGATATCCAATCAAAGTTATAATACCCTGTGTACAAGTACAGCTGGGTATAAAAAAAATTAAATAAACTGCAAATATACTTCACCAGTTTTCGCTATTGTGAGTAATTATTTTTTTTGCAGCCTTCTTTGCCCACTTAATGAGCCTAGCAAATGCAGACATTTCTGATTCAATTTATTAATTGCTGCGCTACAAACAATTTAATATTAGAAAAATTTAAAAACACACTTCTATATAAATCTAAATGAATATTTGTGCTTTTTGTTTTAGCTAATTTACTACATTGTTTATAAACAAATTTTCCAGTATTTACATTTTCGACGAATTGCTGCGTTCGTCAATTACTTCTTTGAAAGTTGCAAATTTTTGTTTATTTGTTATTGTTGAGAAAAATCGAGTCATATTTTATTGAATGAAAAACAATTAATCAAGAAAATTTGTATAATTCAATTAATGCGCACAGAAGTTATTTTAATGCATTTTGCGCCGATTGGTCATTGAAGGCTGTCAAATTTGGTTTTAGCCTAATTTGCACACTATGTTATTAATAGTTTAGAATAATAATTATTATTAATTATTTAATGGTTTTATTTGAGGCTGTAAACAGACTTTTGCGTTATTTAATTATCATAAATAGCATGAAATATAAAGCTATGAATATTTTCTAATAAATTTAATTCTAATCTAAGGCCAAATGAACAAAATTTATTAACTTGTGAACTGAATGAAAATAGGTTATCTCAAGTTAAAAATGAAGTAAAATTTTGAATAAGTTTCAAACCCTCAGCGATAAACAAATTTCCACAATGCATTTGCATTAGCGATATAACAAAGAGAAAAAGAGAAGTGGTGTATGATCTCATTACTACCTTACTTATGCCAAATTTGAGAGCACAATTGGCACAACACTCACTTGAACCAAAGACTAGAAATCTTGAAAATTTTCAGAATCCAGAAAAAGAGACGCCCCTATTCTAACAAAATAAATTTTTCAATTACTACCTATTAGTCATAAATCAAAACGGCTTCAGTTATCATGAGAAAATCATTAAATTGATTGCCGCCATCTTAAGGAATCACACTGGGAAAAATTTACGAAATCGGCTAAGAACCACGCCCACTTTTATATAATAGATATTTACTAGAACCGTTGCCGAATAAACTAGGAAAAATTTTTGCCAAAAATAATTTAACATCCATGCTTATTCACTTCTAAAATATTGTAGCGAATGTTAGCAGCACTGAGCAATGCTATCGTCTCTAAGCCGATGCTAAACAGTGACGTGAATGCACATCAATAATTCAATCATTATGTATCTACATAAACGAAACAATAACTGCGTCTACATATATGTACCATGTACGTATACGAGCAGCGGAGAGTCAATGCACAAACACATGCATATATCTGAGATACTCCTATAAGTATGCAATGAGAAAAACTATAAAATTGTACAATTGTAGTTACAGCTGAGAAGTTTGAGAGCTACTTGACTAGTAGATTCTAGAAGCGCCTAGAAGATGCGAAGGTTGAAATCAAAGAGTAAAAAAGGCGACAATTGTAGAGGCGCTGGAATTCAGTTTGATTTGAGTTGTCAAGCAGTTTCGATTAAGACGATATCTAGCGAGCATTAGCAGTATTATTTTGAAAGTCAGTTTCATTTAAGTTATCAGTTTGGTCATTAAGCCAGCTAGTTGCAAAGTATAAGTGCTACTGTGAAGTACTTTAATAAAGGCCATTTTGCATTATTACAAATTGGAGTTATTTATTCAACAGTTTAGTGATTCGAACTTAGCAGAGGTTTGCAAATAAGAGGATTTGCAAGTAAATTCGTTACAATATCATTACAACAAGGAATTGAATAAATAAAAACATTCAAAGATAGGCGTGGCACAGCCCCTTTTTATACTCAGCTGAGCAGAGCTCACAGAGTATATTAATTTTGTTCGCATAACGGTACCCTGTAACGGCATAAACTAATCGAAATAGATATAGACTTCTATATATCAAAATGACCTGGGAGAAAAAAGAAATTCATTTAGCCATGTCCGTTCGTCCGTCCGCCGTCCGTCCGCCCGTAAACACGATAACTTGAGTAAATTTTGAGGTATCTTGATGAAAATTGGTATGTAAGTTCCTGGGCACTCATCTCAGATCGCTATTTAAAATGAACGAAATCGGACTATAACTACGCCCACTTTTTCGAAAAACCGAAAAAGTGAGATAATTCATTATAAAAGACGGATAAGTGGATAAAACTTGGTAGGTGGGTTGACCTTATGACGCAGAGTAGAAAATTAGCAAAATTTTGGATAATGGGCGTGGCAATGCCCACTTTTGAAAGAAGGTAATTTAAAAGTTTTGCAAGCTTTAATTTGGCAGTCGTTGAAGATATCATGATGACATTTGGCAGGAACGTTACTTCTATCACTATATGTGTTCTAAATAAGAATTAGCGAAATCGGATCACGAACACGCCCACTCTGTAAAAGAAAATTTTTTAAAGTCAAATTTTGACAAAAATTTAATATCTTTACAGTATATGCATATGTAAATTATGTCAACATTCAACTCCAGTACTGATATGGTGCAACAAAATACAAAAATAAAAGAAAATTTCAAAATGGGCGTGTCTCCGCCCTTTTTCATTTAATTTGTCTACGATACTTTTAATGCCATAAGTCGAACAAAAATTGACCAATCCTGGTGAAATTTGGTAAGCGCATAGCTTCTATGACGATAACTGTTTTCTGTGAAAATAGGCGAAATCGGTTGAAGCCACGCCCAGTTTTTATACACAGTCGACCGTCTGTCCTTCCGCTCGGCCGTTAACACGATAACTTGAGCAAAAATCGATATATCTTTACTAAACTTAGTTCACGTACTTATCTGAACTCACTTTATCTTGGTATTAAAAATGGGCGAAATCCGACTATGACCACGCCCAATTTTTCGATATCGAAATTTTCGAAAAATGACAAAAAATGCCATAATTCTATACCAAATTCGAAAAAAGGGATGAAACATTGTAATTGTATTTGTTTTTTGACGCAAAATATAACCTTAGAAAAAAATTTGTAAAATGGGTGTGACACCTACCATATTAAGTAGAAGAAAATGAAAAAGTTCTGCAGGGCGAAATCAAAAGCCCTTGGAATCATGGCAGGAATACTGTTCGTGGATTACATATATAAATAAATTAGCGATACCCGACAGATGATTTCTGGGTCACCCTGGTCCACATTTGGGTCGATATCTCGAAAACGCCTTCACATATACAACTGAGGCCACTCCCTTTTAAAACCCTTATTAATACCTTTCATTTGATACCCATATCGTACAAACACATTCTGGAGTCACCCCCGGTCCACCTTTATGGCGATATCTCGCAATGGCGTCCACATATAGAACTATGGCCCACTCCCTTTTAAAATACTCTTTAATACCTTCCATTTGATACCCATGTCATACAAAACACATTCCAAGGTTACCTTAGGTTCATTTTCCTAAATGGCGATTTTCCCTTATTTTGTCTCCAAAGCTCTCAGCTGAGTCTGTAATGTTCGGTTACACCCGAACTTAGCCTTCCTTACTTCTTTGACTAATCGTTTTTCTTCGTTGCAGAAGCCATAAGTGGAAGAAGAATTAATTTATCGTGCAAAGTCTTGGTGCACTTACTTTCTGCCAAAGAACCAAAATTAAGTGATGATAGAAACCGTCAGCTGATTATGGTTTGGTTATGATTTGGTTACACCTAAACAAAGACACCCTTACTTATTTAAACATATGCATAACATGGTGCAACAAATTTCGGATGACATTCCTTTTTCTGAAGACAAACCCGACAGACTTTCAAAGGACTTCGATTTAGAGAACTACGATCTTACGACATATAAAGGGAGCTGTTGTCCTAATTGGGAATAGGGAGAGAAGTCGAATCCGATACCCCGCCATCGGATTGTGGCTAAGGGATAATAGCAACAGAGGCAGCAGAATTTGCAACAAGCCATATGCAAAATATGGTCGGACGAGCACACCCATTGCATGTCATTTGGGCAATCAACAACGAATCCGATTCCGCAAATCGCGTTTACTATCGCGGAACCAGCCTTCTTAACATAGCGTAAAAGGTTCTATCTGGCGTTTTGTGCTACAGTCCAAAGTCAACAAACAGACTGAATCTTGTCAGTGCGGCTTCGGACCGTGCAAATCTACTATCTGGTCCCCACGATAAGCCAGACTCTGAAAAAGACATCGCAAGCCTTTTACGCTTCACGCTTCTTTGTCTGAACTTAAGCTCCTCGCAAAGCTTATAAGGATGTGCCAAATGTTGAGCAACACCAGCAGCTCCATAAGGATTGAGAAGGAACACTCGAGCCATTCGAAACCATACGAGACTTCATACAAGCCAACTCGCTTTCGTTCGATACCTTTAGCCTAATGCTGGTGATGATAATTCTAGTAGCGACTTTGGACCGTGTTGGTACAGGGGCATACAATTGCTGACGTTGATTGATAGTTTTGATATCATTGGCGTTAACAAACTAACTGTAAGAAAAGTTGGTCTTGCGGTAACTGAAGACAAGACGGAGTACTACTTACCATCATCGAAGATAGAATCAGCGCATGTTCGCCTTGGCAGCAACGTCACTATTAATGGATATCAATTTGTGAACTTCATCTATCTGGAAACGAGTATTAATAGTAAAAACAATGTCAGCTTAGAAATCAAAGGGAGAATAACTTTTGCCAACAAGTTCTACTATGGACTAAGTGAGCAATTGAAAAGTAAACTCCTCTCTCGATGAACAAAAATCACTCTCTCTCTCTCTCTCTGAGTTGGGAGAAGCAGGTGGAGAATGATTTTATCTTCCTTGAAATGAAACGACCTAAACCGCCTAGGCAAAAAAATGTGTTTAATTTATATAGCGACCTTAAAGTTTGACAATTTTTGTAAAGAAACGGACTTGCTGGTCTCTACTGAAATGTTCACGCTACATAAAACCAGTGCAATGGCTCAATTATCTCCATATCAAAAATATCGATTGCAACTCACCTCCTTTCTGACACAGTGGACCAGTTGTGCTAAGTGTACGTCTCTACTCTGACGAGAAGTAGCGACCTTAACCTAACCTGGTGCATAAATGTATGTATATACACTAGGGTGGCCCAAGCTACGGTAGACGGCCCAATCAGTTTGAGAGAAATCAAACGGAAACAGGAGTTGTACATGTATGATATAACAAGCAGGAAAGCCGTGGACAGAAGCGTGGTGCTGCAAAATTTCTAAGATCATGTCCAAATCAACAAAACTGGTCCTATCTCTAAAGAGGCAAAACTTAAGGCTCTGTAAAGACATATTAGCTGGACACTGCCCTCTGCGCTCGCGAGGTCAAGGCTCCAGCTACCGTTGCCGGCTGAGTTGTCAGATCTCGTGGCAGCAATTTAGCTGGGTCCTAGAAAACTTCTAGTATTTGACAATAGGACGGAGTTATTCTAAAACATAAGTTCTGTTGCTTAGTAATTGTTTTCCGTTTGGTCGTCAAAAAAAATCTGGTAACACTAGGACACATCCAGTTTATATGAGGGTTTTATTGACCGGCCAGTTCAACCCAATCTACCCTATTGTAATTAAACAAAATAAGTGTAAGTTCAATCATTCGAAGTCAAAGTCCAAACCTATTCAATACTACCACTAATCAATTTTGAATCCGATATGTTTTTCAATGCTGTCAATTCAATTCATCTTTTCAATGCTACTTGAATCGAAATCGAAACATATTATCGATTTGGGAGATTCAGAATACCTTTTCAAGTCGAATTTGTGACATTTTCGCGAACTCGAACCCGAACAAGTCTTATAGAAAATGTCTAAAATGTTGGATATAACTAACAAAAGTTTTCTACATGCAACAACAAAATACATTTGTGGCGAATTGTCCATGCTTTCTAAATTTTCTATAACCAATTCAAGGTACACCCAGAGAAATTTTCGTGTTAAATCAACACATTTTTAACACTTTTTCAGGTTAATATTTTTCAACACGATCACGCATGTTATTCTAACATGAATGAACTTTTTCACTGTTCCCACATGTTAAATCAACATGAAGGAATAGTGTGAATTTAACATGATCAAATCGCGTTGAACTAACATGACTTCTTGTTTTATTAACACGAAAACCATGCTGAATTGACAAGAATACAGTGGTTGAGTTAACATGAACTCGTGGTAAACCAACAATATCTTTTGTGAAGTTAACAGCAGCTCATGTTAAATCAATACTATCTGCAGAGTTAATTTAAAAATTTTCTCAAAATTACATGATTTTGACTCAAGAAGACTCAAGTGTATACAAGTTGGTCTAGAAAAGATAGAAAATATTCTAACTTTTTCACGATTTCCTGAGAGTGTAAATATACCTATTCATTGCATATAGGAACAAGTGTGATATTTGACTTCTACAAAATGCAGACGGGGGTTCAAGGTAGCAATGAAGAGCTTTTTGTGAAAGTTTTGACAGAGTGAACTTACCAGATGTTGGATGAGACCAAGACATTAACTTTGAAGAACAGGTGAATATAGCTAATTGTTATTTTGAGCATCTTCGTTTTTAAAGGATTTTATTCAGCTTGACTTGGCTGGGCTGGCTGGCTGGCCGGCACGAATTTTGTAAATGAAATTTAAGTAAATTCCCGATAAGCTACAAGCTTGAAACTTGCAATATAGTTCAGAACCCGATGACAATGCAATAATATAAAAAAAATCCGATAAGTGGCGCATGGATCGAAGTATTAAAAAAAATCGTATTTGTGGACCGATTTGGCTCATTTTGACCTTTGGTAATATATACATGAATAGAAAGCTACATATGAAAAAATTCGCCGCCAGGTGGCGCAAGGATCGAGATATGCAAAAAAATCGTATTTGTGGAACATATATTACATACATGAATAGAAAGCGACATATGAAAAAAATCGCCGTCAGGTGGTGCAAGGATCGAGATATTCAAAACAATCGCATATGTGGTCCGATTTGGCTCAGATTTGGAATACATATTACATACATGAATAGAAAGCGACATATGAAAAAATCACCACCAGGTGGCAGGAAAGAGTCCTTGTAACAATGAGTCACTAAATGAACTAAATAGAATGAGAAATAATAGGCAATTAAATAAAGACTAAAAACTTGAAAATAAAATAATTTAAAAAAAATTTTAGTTAAACGGTTTTTTTGAAAACAATACTTACATGACGTAATAATAATACTGAAAAGCTAGAAAATAATTAGGTAGTTCTTAGGTACTAATCATCACACTCCTCATCAATCTAAGGGCGTTGATCAGACAATTAAAAGCGTTGGAAGCGTCAAATTTCTATTGATAGTCATAAGTAAGACCAACTCAACCTTAATAAGGTTATGCTACGGCTCACATTTTTAGAAATTTCACGCGCTCAACACTTTTATTTAATTGTCTGATCAACGCCCTAGATTGATGAGGAGTGTAATGACTAGGACCTAGGATCTACCTAACTATTTTCTAGCTTTTAGTATTATTATTACTTCATGTAAGTATTGTTTTCAATAAAACCGTTTAACTTAAACATTTTTTTAAATTATTTTTTTAGATATCACATCGGCTATATCCAGAATGTTAATTTCAATAACAGAACTTTTCGTGAAACCGCATTAAAAATTGAAATAAAATGTTTTTTGTATAAATAAAAAAATTGAAAATCACGATGAGCCGCCTCCAAAATTAAAATTGACCTTGGTTTTTCGTCTTTAAATGTACCAAGACGAAAAAACTCGATTTTATTTCAGCCCACCCTAATGCATTTCTCGTACTTATTTAAGTACTTTTATTGCTAAGTATTTCTTGGCCATTTAATACTTTGCTCTCGTTATTCTTGCAATTTATGCTATAATTAACTGAGTTGTTGGTGTCATTTATTGCAAATTTCGTTATGTAATATTTTTATTGCACACCCACCCATAAATATGTATTACATGTAATGTAATAAAATTACATACATATATGCATATTTACATACATATGGATACATGTACATATGTATGCCTTTTGTAATTGTTTTTAACCCTTTTAGCCCCGCACCTGAACCGGCTATCAGAAAAATTTTTTTCATCATTCCCGTGATTACTAGACCTAAATTAAGGAATTTTGAAAATTTTGGACTTTTGGAAATATCGGATCACTAGATATTGAAAGTTGCTTATAAGCAACTTTGGGCCGTTGAAGAAGTATTTCATGCCATTAGAAATGAAAGCGAGTTTTTGAAAACTATCTTTGAATCCTTTATTTTTAAGAATATTTTTTGGTAGTATAATCACTTACTTAGGATATGCTAGAAAACAATTTTTACTTGTATTACAACATAGGTGGATACCACATTTTTCACATTTTGATAATGGGTGTTCCTGTCTTACAAAGACGGCATCGCCCTTTGTCTCCCCATACAACCCAATGTTCATTTCCATCATATCTCTTCGATTTCGGTGGATCATATGTAACTTTACGTCGTTTGGAACTAGAACTGGGTGCAAAAGGAGACGCAGGTGATGGTACCGAATCCATTTTCTCTAGTTCTACGTTATTTCCACTAGGCCTTCCTCTTTTCCTTAGTAAGGAGCTTGAACAGGGCGGGGCAGCATTTGAGGTGTTTGCGGTACAAAAGACGGGAATTCGTAATTGCCGTTCCCAAACACCAGTAAAATATTCGCATGTACTATTTAACATTTCGATGATTGACTTTATAAAGTTCCATAAGCATATCAGAGAGATCAACTCCCCCCATGTGCTTGTTGTATTCTGATACAATAGCTGGTCTTAGGACATCTATAAATTGCTTGTCTTTTGCGCTCCAACGACGACATGTTCCAATTGGCTCATCTCCAACAAATGTAGATAACAACCTCTCACCTTTTCCAAAATGTCGTTCAAATTTTTTTCTTAAATCTCAGCCTCATCAACTTCGCACTCTTCATCAGAAGACTCACCCCAATCAAACTCCAGAGCTGAAAAAAAATTATAGATTCCAACTATGCAACTGGTTTTTAAATATTTTAATGCTTACTTTTTATTTCACCTTTTAGTGTCACAACTGCGTATGTAATTTTTTAATTAACTAATTATGAGTATTTTTAACATTTTTTTTTGTTTTGCACTAAAATTTCAGCACGCTCGATATGATCGACTAAACTCCGAATAAAGCATCACTTTTTTATTGGTTTTCTTTTCTAAGAACTGTAGTTAAGCAGCTCGATGCATTACTTGAAGAGTTAGTTATGTTTGGTTCATATGAAACGGTGCAAAAAGTCAAAGTTGCTTTTAAGCAACTTTGGGGTCGAAAGGGTTAAGCTCGCTTGTGTCATTATAGTGTTGTTGTTGTTTGTTTTTGTTCTTGCAATGCTCTTATTTACTACCCACAACTAATGCTAAATTATTGATATATGAAGAATGTCTGTCGGTTTAGTTGAGCGCTTGATTAACTGGATGATTGGTAATTCTTTTAACTCGATTGCGCGAATATAATTGCAAATCAATGACTTTGTTGCACTGCGGAACGAAATGGTGGTGTTCATATGTGAATAGTTGATTGAACCTCACCTTCTTTTCACATACGAGTTGTTAGTAAATATGAGCAATTGTCTTGTATACCGTGTGTGTGTGTGTGTGTGTGTGTTAACTACAACCGGAAGGTAAACGTTTGCACTTATTTATCGTGCATATTGTAATTCTATTAACTGCTTCTGCCTTCTGTCTACCCGCCTGCCGTCAATCTGTCATTGCTGTGTCAGACTGTGGTCTATTTTAGCTTTAGAGTAGCTGCATGTAAGCCAGTTTCTCATTTCGAACTTGCACTAGTTTCTAAATTGCATTTCATTTTCAATTTTACTATCAATACAAACATGTTATTAACGGGCATATTTGCACGCAAATATGTAAGTAGTGCAGCGCAGCTAGACGCGAGCAGCGAGCAGAACTTTAGAATGGCAGTATAGGTGATGGTTGCGCATGCGCCACACCATTGTTAACTTGTTCCATATATGTAGGTACGCTTAAATAATAACTTTAACTTGGCTTTTAAGATTGCTTACCCTGAAAATTTTAACTCCTATGATTATGACGACTTGCTTTTGCTCTTATGACATCGATTTATTGAATTGAAATATTTTTTTTTCGCTCTGTTTATGCTTTATTCTTGCGATTAGAATTATGATAAGTTGTCTTAAATTCCATAAAAATTTAACCGTGACCAAACATTTGACATGTAAGCTAATTTTATTGTATTAATAAAATTTTGCACTATTAATGATTAAAAAAAGTTGCTATGTGCTGAAATATTGTACTCTTTGAATTACTTTTATCCATATTTGGCATTGACGCTGGTATTCGTGATGAACTTTGTCCAATTCACGAAGTATTTAGAAGCCTTCTGGTCATCGGTTTGTTGTGAAGGAATATCACGGTATTCCAAGAACACTCCGTAGGTTAAGGGATGTGTTATCAATTTTGACAATCCTTCTCCCGCAGGTGCCATTGTCGTGGAAACGATTTAGTTGACACCTTCGAAGCCTATATTAATAGTTATTTTTGCTTTCTTTATATTCGATTTGTTTGATGTTTTTCCTCCAGTTTCCATACAAAATTTGAACCATTTTTGAGTAACTTTCCGTAGAGCTAGAGTCTTGAAATTTGAAACACACATTGGAACCGGATGGCAATTTAACATGTGGAAAAAATCGCTTTGGCAGGTGTTCCAGATATCATCAAAATTCTAAAAACCATTTGAACTTGGAAATTTTGCTTTCGAGTTTAAGGAACAGCCCGATAACCCAGTGAGCTGAAACTTTCAGCATAGCATCGGGCTCTATTAGGTCGTAATATTTAGTATACAAGAGTTTTCAAGATTACAGTGCCATCTTTATTTTATTCCACTAACAGTGGCGTCAAAATTGCATCTGTATTTCGGTTGTCTATTCTGTTATTGTACTCGAATGGGAAGAGAAGCACGCCCCCCAAAATCTCTTCGGAGGTTAATCGCGCCAAATATTTATTAATTTTATGCGCTCTTTAAGCTTGTGTTCGGGTTCCCTCTACTGGAACTATAATCCCCGGACCTCTTTTATTAGGATCTTTGCATATCCGGATAGCGTAATTCGGATCAAAACATTTCAAACAGCGCTTGAGAAAAAGTTTCGTACGGTCTAGTTCTGGAATATACCCAGCCAAATTTCATGACTGGCTTGTTGAGTAAGTCTGCTTTCTCTTCGATACGAGTTACATAGTCGTGCTCTTTTCTCTTGTGTTTGATGCTATAACATTCACTCACAGATCTTCCGTATCAATGGTGAAATTGACTAACGTGGCACTTGCCGCTTCATAGAAGGTGTGCTATATGTATATGCAATCCCTTCACTAAGCTCAACATATATTTCTTGTATGTCGTAAAGGTTTTATTTTGGCTTTGCTGTCGTCAGACTTCATTTCACTTCGTATTTCTAATTGCCTCAGTTTTCACAAAGAAGAAATTACTGGCTCTTGATTGGACTCTTCCTGATTATGAGTGCTGTATTACGTGGCATGACTACAAAGGATCAGCACTGTGTTGAAGTAAAACTTTTTTTGGCAGCGTTATGGAATACCGATAAATTCATAGTTTGGAATGAATGGAAATGTTCACGCTTTCATCTGCTCTGCTATATAGAGATATACTATGTAAGTCAACTGGTTGATTCTAGAGATCGAAACTGGAAAAGAAGTCGCATTTCTGTACCATTTGCGGATATGTAGAAAAACTAGATTTAATGTGGAAAAGATTTGGATTCCACAAAAAAATCCTATTCACACTGTCTTTCTACCTATTTTTATACACAGTTGAGCAGAGTTCACAGAGTATATTAAGTTTGATTGCATAACGGTTGGTTGTACAGGTATAAAGGAATCGAGATAGATATAGACTTCCATATATCAAAATCATCAGGATCGAAAAAAATTTGATTTAGCCATGTCCGTCCGTCCGTTAACACGATAACTTGAGTAAATTTTGAGGTATCTTGATGAAATTTGGTATGTAGGTTCCTGAGCACTCATCTAGATCGCTATTTAAAATGAACGATATCGGACTATAACCACGCCCACTTTTTCGATATCGAAAAATTTCGAAAAACCGAAAAAGTGCAATAATTCATTACCAAAGACAGATAAAGCGATGAAATTTGGTAGGTGAGTTGAACTTATGACGCAGAATTGAAAATTAGTAAAATTTTGGGACAATGGGCGTGGCACCGCCCACTTTTAAAAGAAGGTTTAAAATTTTTGCAAGCTGTAATTTGGCAGTCGTTGAAGATATCATGATGAAATTTGGCAGGAACGTTACTCCTATTACTATATGTACGCTAAATAAAAATTAGCAAAATCGGAGAAGGACCACGCCCACTTTAAAAAAAAATTTTTTAAAGTAAAATTTTAACAAAAAATTTAATATCTTTACAGTATATAAGTAAATTATGTCAACATTCAACTCCAGTAATGATATGGTGCAACAAAATACAAAAATAAAAGAAAATTTCAAAATGGGCGTGGCTCCGCCCTTTTTCATTTAATTTGTCTAGGATACTTTTAATGCCATAAGTCGAACAAAAATTTACCAATCCTTTTGAAATTTGGTAGGGGCATAGATTTTATGACGTTAACTGTTTTCTGTGAAAATGGGCGAAATCGGTTGAAGCCACGCCCAGTTTTTATACACGGTCGTCCGTCTGTCCTTCCGCATGGCCGTTAACACGATAACTACAGCAAAAATCGACATATCTTTACTGAACTTAGTTCACGTACTTATCTGAACGCACTTTATCTTGGTGTAAAAAATGAACGAGATCCGACTATGACCACGCCCACTTTTTCGATATCGAAAATTCCGAAAAATGAAAAAAATGCCATAATTCTATACCAAATACGAAAAAAGGGATGAAACATGGTAATTGGATTGGTTTATTGACGCGAAATATAACTTTGGAAAAAACTTTGTAAAATGGTTGTGACACCTACCATATTAAGTAGAAGAAAATGAAAATGTTCTGCAGGGCGAAATAAAAAACCCTTGAAATCTTTGCAGGTATTACATATATAAATAAATTAGCGGTATCCAACAGATGATGTTCTGGGTCACCCTGGTCCACATTTTGGTCGATATCTGGCAAACGCCTTCACATATACAACTACCACCACTCCCTTTTAAAACTCTCATTAATACCTTTAATTTGATACCCAATATCGTACAAACAAATTCTAGAGTCACCCCTGGTCCACCTTTATGGCGATATCTCGAAAAGGCGTCCACCTATAGAACTAAGCACCACGCCCTTTTAAAATACTCATTAACACCTTTCATTTGATACCCATATTGTACAAACAAATTCTAGAGTCAACCCTGATCCACCTTTATGGCGATATCCCTAAATGGCGACCACCTATAGAACTATGGCCCACTCCTTCATAAAATACTCTTTAATGTCTTTCATTTGATACACATGTCATACAAACACATTCCACGGTTTCCCTCGGTTCATTTTCCTACATGGTTATTTTCCCTTATGTTGTCACCATAGCTCTCAACTGAGTATGTAATGTTCGGTTACACCCGAACTTAACCTTCCTTACTTGTTTATTTTTTATTTATCTTAAAAATCGTTTAGGTATGTATTTTTGTTCACTATATATTTCATATCTTATACAGCCGATTATTTGGATATTACGAATGGGATAAGATTATTGTTCAGCTCCATTCATGAAAGGTATGAAGTCTACGGCACAGCCGAAAACAGGCCCGTCCTTACTTGTTTTAAGAACAGGAATGATATACATATAAAGAAATCAACCAACTGACAGCATACTGAATCATAAGCTGTGTTTTTTTTTACATGCTTAAACTTTATATGGACTGCTAAGCGTCAAACTTTAAACACACCTCTGAAATTGCTGCGCATAAAATTAGTACCACTAAATTTCAATACGCATTATACTCAGATGTAACTGAAATAAGTGTCGTAAACGTATACGCGTGTAAAAAAAAACACGGCTATAGTAGGCAAGTTTTTTCGAGTTCCTTCCAGTTTGACATAACTTCCGTATATTGTTTGGAAGCCAGATTCTATTGATAAATGTTTTTAAAACAATGGAACAGCTTTTTGAATACCAACAAAGAACTGGTAAAAATAATTGATTTTTTTGTACAAACTACAATTGAATTCCATTTCGCAATTGTTTACAAACAAAGCTAAGTAGATATGCAGACCTTAACCTTCGACACTTATGCACATTCACCAAATCTAAATGTTTTTACCTTTAATATGTGAATGCTAAAAAAAAGATACAAATAGTAGACAGGGCCGCAGAGAGCCGAGCCGGGCCCCTGGGACAGTTCGCGTTTACTGGCCTCCCTAAAAAATAAACTCAATCCAGTAAAAAAAATAATATAACATACATAAATTTTTCAATTCACATTGTCAGTTTTATTTCATATAAAATAAGATTAACTGGAGCACTTACATAAATGAAATTTTAGATTTCATTGTTTGATTTGCCTACATTAACCTTTTCTAAATACGTACATTTTAAGAGCTTGAACCTGCCAAGGAAAACCTTCCGTGCTTTTTGGTCTGCGAATATGGAAATTACCGATTCAAAACTAATGCTGCGAGCAAGGCTGGACTCCAACGCCAATGTTCCAAGGCTTCTCAATCGATTTTGGCGCATAGTATAACAATAGACTAAAAGAATGCTCCCCTTCAGCCACACTGACTGGAAGTGTGCAAAATATTCTTAATGCTATGCAGATGTTAGGAAATAATACTTCCATCTTCAAGTCATGAAATTTGTTCAGAAGTTGAAATGGTGGCAGTGAATCACATCCCAAATTTGCTAAGTGGATGCCTTTGAGATAAATGATTTTATCTAGTAGATCCGTAGAAATATCGATGCCATAAATCGTGCAGAATGTCGCTGCCTTTTCTCTGAACTCTTCTTCCGTAAATTTAAATCGCAATGTCATTTACGGCTTCGAAACGTCTTCTCATGTTACCAATCAAGCAGTCCAAATGAACGTAAAAAACTTGCTGTTTGAATTGAGTTTCGGAATCACACTCAGGTGATTCGCCAGGTAATTCATCGAACTGGCGCTTTCTTATCTTACTTCTTTTCTCTGCGAAGGTATTCACAACTCCTATACTACCTGCCAGAACCTTACATTCTTGAAGTATGATCGACCATTGGTCCCTGAACTTCTTCAACTCATCAATCAGTCTACGTATATTTTCTGTTTCATTGATGCACTCAAATTTCCCCATATATGCTTCAACAGCTTTCAAATCCGTTACTGTTTCTGAACTCAGATTCAAAAGCTTGATTTCATCAATAGCTTTCAATATTTGGGGATTGTGAGTTGCGAAAGGTTTCACACTATCCACACGAGCAGTTGTTTGTGACATGCAGTGCAAGGAGCAATTAGTTTTTTCCTCGAGAATTTCCCATCTCTGAGGGCTTGCGCTAAAGATATTATACAATTTCTGCATAATACCGAAAAATGTGATGACGTCTGCACAACATTCAGCAGCTTGCACTCCACATAAATTTAAAACTATGACAAGCACAAGGTGCAAATATTGCCAGGGAGTTACCTCTCAGGATATGACGCTGCGCTACTTTGTAATGACCGCTCATATTACTGCCATTATCATACCCTTGCCCACGGCAGTCATCCAGGGGAATATTGTTAGTTGAAGCATTTTTGACAGATGGCGCTTATAAAATTGTGTCAAAAACGATTATCAAACTTAAAATCACATTTTATTTCAACTATGACTATGCCACAGAGTATTTGATTGGATGCTTATGATTTTAGTTTAGTGATTTTCAATTTTAAAACAATTTTTTGTAGCAACAAAATATGTATGTATCTATGAAATCCTAGTTAGAGTACTGTCAATACTGTTTTTCCTTGCCGGGCCCCCAAAAATCTTCCGGGCCCCTGGGAAATAGCCCTGGCTGCCCCCCCCCCTCTCCACGGCCCTGATAATAGATAGTTACCGCATTGATATAATTTTTGTCATATAACTTACATATTAATAAGCAGTATATGATTAGACTTATTATAGAGAGAGGTACCGTGACATTTGAATGAGTATTCAATCATTCTATAAAAAGGTGAAACAGATGTCAACGGTTGTGGTTCATACACTTGCACGTATGTATGTATATGTTATATGTACACTAGGGCGGGTCGATTTAAAAATCGCTCATTGCTCTGTGAAAATCGCATTCTAGGGATCAAAATAAGAAACTTTGCCGAAGGAACCATACCTCTAAAACGAATTCTGATGTCCCCCTTTGGGTCGAACTTTTGGGTAGGGGCAATTTCAATTCTACCTGCTGTGTCTTGTGTGGCTTAAAAAAAACAACACAAGCAATTTTACGACCTGCAATTGTGTCACAGTGATACCTTCATTTTTTAAAACGGTTGAATAAAAAAACCACACAACTATGTTTACGACATGCAAATGCATCACAGTGATACCTTGGTTTTAAAAAGGGGGTTGTAAAAACGCTAATTTCTAGTATTTTTTTTTAATTTCTTTTCTATTGCTAAGTTAAATTAATTTTTTCATTTACATATGTTCTGATAAATAAATTTCAAAGAGAAAATAAACTCCAAAAGAAAAAACATAGGCATTTCAAAGTGGGATTTTTCAAAATTTGCCCCTACGATCCAAAGGGGGGGCACATCAGAATTCGTTTTAGAGGTATGGTTCCTTCGGCAAAGTTTCTTTTTTTTTATCCCGAGAATATGATTTTCACAGAGAAATGGGCGATTTTTTTGCCTCCCCACAAATCGACCCGGCCTAATGTATACCCAGCGAAAAATCGTGCGATCAATCTCTAAATAGAGTGGTCTCAGATTTATCTCTTTTGTCCACACTGGGGCATAACGGGTGCACTATAGTCCCTTTTGGTACAGTTGGGACCAGTCCTTGTAAAATTTATTTTTAGTAGCACAATTTTAAGAAACAATAATGTATGTATATTATATACGTACATCAATTATCCACCCTATCGGAAAATAAAGAAAACAAAATGAGTCAGTCAATAAAATGCTTATTTACTAATTAGCGCTTAACCGTTTAAACGGTTATGACCGTCCAAGAAGGCGCGCCAGTCGCTTCTTCGCTCTGACAATTGGCACCAGTTGATCACACCAAGGGATTTCAATGCGTTTTCTACCTGATCCTTCCAGCGGAGTGGTGGCCGCCCTCTTCCTCTGCTTCCATAGGCGGGTTCCGATAGAAACACTTTCTTAGCCGGAGCGTCATCTTTCATTCGCATAACATGCCCTAGCCACCTTAGCCGCTGCGTTTTAAATCGCTGGACTACGTTGATGTCTGCGTAAAGGTCGTACGGCTTATCATTAAATCTTCTTCGGTACTCGCCATCGCCAACGCATAGAGGTCCATAAATCTTTCGAAGAACTTTTCTATCGAACACTCCCAGAGCCGCTTCATCAGATGTTGTCATAATCCATGCTTCGGCACCATATAGCAGGACGGATACGAAAAGTGACTTGTAGAGTATAATTTTCGTTTGCGGAGAGAGAACTTTTCTTTTCGGTTGCCTACCTAGTCCAAAGTAGCATTTATTGGCAAGAGTGATTCTTCGCTGGATTTCAGAGCTGATGTTGTTGTTAGTGTTAATTCTGGTTCCCAAATAAACGAAATCTTTTACTATTTCGAAATTATGGCTGCCAACAGTAGCGTGGTTGCCAAGGCGTATATGCGCTGACTCTTTGCTCGGTGACAGCAGGTACTTCTTTTTCCAGTTTCTAGTTAGCAGAACTAACGATGCTTGTGTTCAGGCCGATGATATCAATGTCATCAGCATGTACCAGCAATTGCGCGCTTTTATAGAATATTGTTCCAGAGCGGTTCATTTCTGCAACTAGTATAATTTTCTCCACCCTGTCTGAAACCTCATTTAGTTTCGGAGAGGTCCTTCCCAATTCTTACTGAGCTGATGATGTTGCTCAGCGTCATTTTGCACAGCCGTATATGTTTTGCGGGAAAACCAAATTCAGACATAGCCGCATATAGGCAGCTCCTTTCGTGCTGTCGAAGGCGGCATTTAAATCGACGAAGAGGTGATGTGTGTCAATTCTTTTGTCGCGAGTTTTTCCAAGATTTGGCACATTGTGAAAATCTGGTCGATCGTAGATTTACCAGGTCTGAAGGTGGGCTTCAATCTTTCGTACAATACACTTGACAGGACCTTATATCCGCTAAAAGGCTGATTCCGCGATAATTGGCGCAGTTTGCAGTATCCGCTTTCTTGGGTAAAGAACATTTAGATTCCAGTTGTCGGCTATGCACTCGTACTAACCATTTCATAATTGCAGATAAAGTTCTGCACTTAGCAGTCCATATAAAATTTAAGTCCATATGTATATGCGCGCAAAAAAAACACAGCAAAAATTGTCTTCCCTCCATAACACTCTGCTTAAATTTTTATTATAATATTTGTATTATAAATGAGCTTCGATCACGGATCCTAGATCAGATCACATTGAGTCCACGTCAATAGAAAAGAACATAATATGTTTGCTTTAGTGTTTTCAAATCCTGGCCTGTATTACGTCTTACGATTCGTGATCGAAGCTCATTTTTTTAAATCACAATAGCTCTGATATGGTGGATCAGATTAGTGGCATATACGAACTCGTGACAAATCGTACTCGTTAGATTCATAACCTATTATAAGTTTTAAAAAATAGTTTCCCAGTTGCATAGTTATCGCTTGAGTGAAAAGGGTTTCAGTCACTGATCGTAACACGTAATACAGGCCCCGCCTTAATGTTTGAATCATGCTTTTGTAATTAACACGTATATAATTTAATATTTTAATTTTTTAATTTAATTTCGAAATTTATCAAAAAACAAGTAAGGAAGGCTAAGTTCGGGTGTAACCGAACATTACATACTCAGTTGAGAGCTATGGTGACAAAATAAGGGAAAATCACCATGTAGGAAAATGAACCTAGGGTAACCCTGGAATGTGTTTGTATGACATGTGTATCAAATGGAGTATTAAAAGAGTATTTTAAGAGGGAGTGGGCCATAGTTCTATAGATGGACGCCATTTAGGGATATCGCCATAAAGGTGGACCAGGCCTGACTCTAGAATTTGTTTGTACGATATGGGTATCAAATTAAAGGTATTAATGAGGGTTTTAAAAGGGAGTGGCCCTTAGTTGTAGATGGAAGGCGTTTCGAGATATCGACCAAAATGTGGACCAGGGTGACCCAGAACATCATCTGTCGGGTACCGCTAATTATTTTATATATGTAATACCAAGACAGTATTCCGGCCAAGATTCCAAGGGCTTTTGATTTCGCCCTGCAAAACTTTTTCATTTCTTTACTTAATATGGTAGGTGTCACATCCATTTTACCAAGTTTTTTCTAAAGTTATATTTTGTGTCAATAGACCAATACAATTACCATGTTTCATCCTTTTTTTTCGTATTTGGTATAGAATTATGGCATTTTTTTCATTTTCGTAATTTTCGATATCGAAAAATTGGGCGTGGTCATAGTCGGATTTCGGCCATTTTTTACACCAATACAAAGAGAGTTCAGATAAGTACGTAGTAATCTCTTAAATTAGATTAAAGAAAACTCAAATCGATAGGACAGTAAGTGTATCAAAGTTTTACATAATCCGCATACATTTATATGGTAATATATATTGTCTGTGCAAGTCGTTTAATAGAGAAGAGGCAAAGGGCCTAGATGATTTCCTGAGGTACACCGGAGGAAACTCCAACGATTCCGACGAGATTGCTCTGAACAAGACATTTTGGGTCCGGTTAGAAAGATATGCTTTTCAGCCACATTAAATAGGTTAAACGGAAAGCTCAGTAAATCAAGCTTATATAAGTACTCATGGTTACGGTATCGAATGCTTTGCTGAAATCCGTAGTAGATACATCCGTTTGCTTGTTCGCTAAAAATCTCCATAACTAAAGACGTGAGTACTACGTACCGTGTTGGCATGGAGATAAAAGGACAGCGCACTGATATTGAAGTTGACTGGTAACAATCTGTTCAAAACTTTAGGAATAGACCAAGTTTAGCAATACCCCTGTAGTTCTCACTTTTACGAGATGACGCAGATCCCAGAGATAGCTCAAATAAATTTAAATAGGCTCATATATGTTTTCAGCGCAGTACGTAAGCATACAATAGGAACACCATCGGTCCGAGAAAAGTTGGACTTCAAAGATTGAGTCTTGAAGAACAATTACCATCAATAGCAGAATTCCTAATGATTCGAGCTATCCAAGCGATAGGGGTATTGACCGAAATGAAAACCACTGGATGAATACGTGGACTTAAAGAACTCGAAAATAGTTCAGCAACGTCTTCATCAGTGCAAGCTTTTTTAATCCAAGGTTAATGAGGAAGGATACCAGAAGTTTTCCGTTTTGATTTACGAAAACTGTAAAACGTTTTTTCGATTTAAAAAAAATTTAGTTTTCACAACACTCTTAAGTAATCTTATAACAAAGCTGATTAAGACGGTGAAAGTTAGAATGAGCTATTATGTATTTAGAGAAGTTTGCAGATGTTCCAGTTTTCTTGAATCTCTTATAAAGCCTAGATTATGTTATTAAGTCTGATAAGTTGTTTGAAAACCAAGGCGGCTTATTCGAACACAGGGTATAGCGAGTAGGCTACGGGTATCAAAGAGCCTTCAAGTGTCTTAAAATATAAAATCCAGCATTTGTTTCTACTAATTTGGAACGTTGTTAATCTGAAGAGAGATGAGTCTAACAGCAATTGAGAAAATCGTGTTGATGCAGTGGGAGTTAAAAATTGAATCACTCATATTAACCCAACTAACTGCTGCAAGTTAAATCACCAACATACACAATCGATCATTATCCCTAACTGCGATGCAAATCGCAGATGGCCGAGCTATTACTAGCATAAACATCCATATCCGAACAGGTGGAGTACGAACAGCAAACAATTACGCTATAGGTACCGAATGAAAGCCTAACTGTTATGAATTGGATATGAGAGTACATTGTCCACAAATCACTCAGATTAGAGGATAGAATCAACAGCATAAGGACACCTCCCCTCTAGAAATGAGGTACGCCGATAAACAGCATATTTATTGAAAATACCTCAGAATTGAATTATCAGGCTTTAGCAGGTCTCCGTAAAAACTACAAAACTTGTGCATAAAAATTGAAAAAATAAGGAAGAATGGAACACGTTTGATCGTAAACACGAACATTCTTGGAATTAATGAGAAGACGGGACAGATCAGCAATTACCTTTGTGTCGTTATTACTGGTTCGTCATACCGTTTTTGGCTGTAATAAAACAGGTTCGGCCCTCGCCCTTTCTAGCAAACAAGTGAAAAACACAGTATGCTTAGGCAAAAAAGAGGAAATCACGTCCTTATCGAAATATTCATCTGAAAGGGATGTTTTAAATGAGGAGATGTCTCTCTAATATGTAAGTTAAATTTATACCCAATGAGTTACTAGTGGTGCAACACCAAGTTTAGAGCAAACGCTAATGAGCATGTCATTTTCGGTTAAGCGAGGCGTGTAATCGGGAGACAAAACAGCCCACGGACGGTGGCATGGAGTACTGCAAAGGTGTAGCGGATAGCGCACCAGAGAAGCTGGGAAGGTGCGGCCGTTTATAGAACAGTTGACAGAAAAAACGCATTGCTTGACCATTAGCGTTGAGTATCGAGCCCGTACTATTTCTTCCGGAACACTTGTATCGCTAGCAACAACCCCAGTATCGGGAATGTTATTGTTGGAGCTAAGTACCGGTGATAAATTTTTTTGTCACGAGATTTTGGATCTTAAAATTTAGAGGTTCATCCCACAAAAACGCATACTTTTTTTTTGTTCACTTTCTAAAAAAAATTCGATGTACTCTATTGGTATGTTTTGGTTATATACATGAGAGGTGCTTTTGCGCGTCATAATTTCTTTTTCCCTAGAAGCTCTCCCGGTCTGCTGCTGAAAAAATAAAAATTATACCGGAAAATTTAAAATAAAAGCCATATATGTAATTAATCCAAATATCTACAGTATGCTGCATAATGAGTTTTGGCTTCGAAATCAAAAAAAAAAGACAGGTCCAAGCCTAATGATACCACTATAGAATGTACCGAAAAATAGTGTAAGTTCTGGGCAAATATTTAAATAGTCAATTATGGAGTGTTTTATGTAAATCAGTGTTATCAGAATTATTTAAATGTTTTTTTCCTCTTGGTTTTGATATTTGTTTGTATGTAATACTGTGATTTAAATGTTATGCACATGCTTTCCTGGTTTTTATATTAATGTATGTTTTTATATTAATGTTATTGCTTTGTATTCAAAAACAGATCACCTTGAAAAAGCTAGAGAGACTAGCGAAACGTCGGGTTGGAATGGTGAGTAAGTGTTTCATTTGCACCAAACCGCTAATGGTCAAAAGAGCCTAAGTAAGCTTAGTAAATGATATAAGTAAATTGACCGGAAAATTACAAAATTTAAGCCTGTAAAATGTTTGTGATTGTAGAACATATGTGTACAAAAAAACATTTAAATTTAGGTAAATTCGATTTATTGAATGCAAAAACATTACAACAGCAATTATAGCGACACTCGAGTTTGTGAGTGTAACCATCCAGTAGTAGCAATATAGGGACTATTACATACATACATATATGGATTAACAGTAAGTCCGTGAATATCGAAGTGTCAAAATAATCGCTCGTTTTCGCGAAGATCGCTTAATCCTCGGATCCTTTGCAAAAATATAAATTTTGCAAAACAAAGCTATTTAATGCTTTTACTGATGTAGTAAATTACTCGTATAGCTGAAATCGATATTTAAACAAATCTAAAAAATTTAACAACAATTCTCGTACACATTACAAAGTCGTCTTCATTGGGGATTCAACATAACCTTAACAGAAGCACAACATATAGTAAGCAGTAAGTTGACCTATTTGGTCTCTTTTGCTATGCGAACAAAATAGATTTTACTACCCCCCCCCCCCTGCAAAGACCGATAATACCGAAACAAGATTGAGCTGCTCTTTACGAACAGTGAATCCATTTCATGTTGAAAAATGGAAGAGAACCAGATTTCTGATCACGAAACAATACAGTTCAATATCAAGGTAGACAGACAATTTCAAATGAGAGCTAAAAGAACAATAAAATCTTAGGAATACTATGCATGTGGATAGTATTGTCAACAAATTACACAGGTAAACTACTTGGCTTTGAGAATCCCAGTTCGAAAAACAAGCGGTCTCATTCTAAACAAATACATATCGAAGCAATGATACATTAACATACTCAAAGAAATTCCTGTGAAAATTGATGAACAAAAAGGCACGACTACTGAACTAGCGAATCTGCACAAATATAAATTCAATTATACAAAAGAGCTCAAA
>JARSSU010022304.1:0-27393 GCA_029619165.1 Eurosta solidaginis | reverse complement strand
TGGATACAAGATACAGTACAAATAATAAGAAAAAACATAAGTGCAAAAACAAAATTTAAAATAAAAAACAAAATTATAAACAATAAAATTAACTAAGTTAAATTTTAATTTTAATCAATTTCTAAATCAAAATTAATATTGCAATAAAAATTGACATCTTATTAAAAATCTTTGAAAAATATCATGCCAGACGTGACAACACGGTTTTATTAGAACAATTAGGACTGTAATATAAACCGTAAGATTTAATAATTTAGGTGTAAAGTTTTAATGTTAAAAATATATAATTATGTACAATATGGAATTTTTTTGTCGCAGACGAAAAAGCCTAATTATCGTTAAAGGTTACAATGAACTGAAACTGAAGTGTTATATTTCTTTACAGTCAATTTATTTTTTACTTTTCAGTTAGTTTTATTAACCAATAATAAAAGCTTATTTTTAAAAAAGTTTTTTTTCTTTAATTTTATTTTTTACTTTTTAGTTCGTTTTATTAAGAAGTAATAAAAGCTTGTTCTTAGAAAAGATTTTTTTTAAATTTAATTTAAATATCAATTTTTTTTTAATTTTTAGTAGGGGAAAATATTGTTTAAATTAGTTATGTAATTTTTTACTTAGTTATCTTTAACGTTTCTCATCATATCCATTTCTTTTAATGCATCAACATCACAAGGTTTCTTCGAAGTCAACTTTGAACAGTCAAGTTCTTCATTCGAGTGTTAACTAACTTAAAATCATATTTTATTGTGACTTTGCCTATGTCACGTTCAGTTTACAACTACTCATTGCAGATCCCAGCTCTGTTTTAAAATAAAATTCCAACTTTCGCTTAGCTAAAATTTCATCGCCAAAAATCTGTAAAACAAAATCAAGTGCGCAGAAAAGTATGCAACATTTAGCGATAACAGCCTAACTTCTACGTTCGTTGAATACACAAACAAACCGAAGTTACCTGCGTTCTTGCGGACTTACCCAACAAACATTTAGGTTAGAAAACGATTAGAAGACGAATCGAATTCTAATGTATTTCTCTAAGGTAGAAGGTTAGAATACGATTTGCGAAACTGCCGCGAATTATAGCATTGAGTAAATTTTGAGGTATCTTGATGAAATTTGGTACTTAGGTTCCTGAGCACTCATCTCAGATCGCTATTTAAAATGAACGATATCGGACTATAACCACGCCCACTTTTTCGATATCGAAAATTTCGAAAAACCGAAAAAGTGCGATAATTCATTACAAAGGACAGCTAAAGCGACGAAACTTGGTTGGTGAGTTGAAATTATGACGCAGAATAGAAAATTAGTAAAATTTTGGACAATGGGCGTGGCACCGCCCACTTTTAAAAGAAGGTAATTTAAAATTTTGCAAGCTGTAATTTGGCAGTCGTTGAAGATATCGTGATGAAATTTGGCAGAAACGTTACTCCTATTACTATATGCATGCTTAATAAAAATTAGCAAAATCGGAGAAGGGCCACGCCCACTTTAAAAAAAAATTTTTTTAAGTAAAATTTTAACAAAAAATTTAATATCTTTACAGTATATAAGTAAATTATGTCAACATTCAACTCCAGTAATGATATGGTGCAACAAAATACAAAAATAACAGAAACTTTCAAAATGGGCGTGGCTCCGCCCTTTTTCATTTAATTTGTCTAGGATACTTTTAACGCCATAAGTCGAACAAAAATTAACCAATCCTTTTGAAATTTGGTAGGGGCATAGATTTTATGACGTTAACTGTTTTCTGTGAAAATAGGCGAAATCGGTTGACGCCACGCCCAGTTTTTATACACAGTCGCCCGTCTGTCCTTCCGCATGGCCTTTAACACGATAACTTGAGCAAAAATCGACATATCTTTAATGAACTTAGTACACGTGCTTACTTGAACTCACTTTATCTTGGTATGAAAAATGAACGAAATCCGACTATGACCACGCCCACTTTTTCGATATCGAAAATTACGAAAAATGAAAAAATGCCATAATTCTATACCAAATATGAAAAAAGGGATGAAACATGGTAAGGTAATTGGATTGTTTTATTGACGCGAAATATAACTTTAGAAAAAACTTTATAAAATGGTTGTGACACCTACCATATTAAGTAGAAGAAAATGAAAAAGTTCTGCAGGGCGAAATAAAAAACCCTTAAAATATTGGCAGGTATTACATATATAAATCAATTAGCGGTATCCAACAGATGATGTTCTGGGTCACCCTGGTCCACATTTTGGTCGATATCTGGAAAACGCCTTCACACCACTCCCTTTTAAAACTCTCATTAATACCTTTAATTTGATACTCATATCGTACAAACTCATTCTAAAGTCACCCCTGGTCCACCTTTATGGCGATATCTCGAAACGGCGTCCACCTATGGAACTAGGGATTACTCCCTTTTAAATACTCATTAACACCTTTCATTTGATACCCATATCTTACAAACGCATTCTAGAGTCACCCCTGGTCTACCTTTATGGCGATATCTCGAAAAGGCGACCACCTATACAACAACCACCACTCCCTTTTAAAACCCTCATTAATACCTTTAATTTGATACCCATATCCCACCCACCTTTATGGCGATATTTCGAAACGGCGTCCACCTATAGAACTAAGGCCCACTCCCTTTTAAAATACTCATTAAAACCTTTCATTTGATACCCATATCGTACAAAAATATTCTAGAGTCACCCCTGGTCCACCTTTATTGCGATACCTCGAAAAGGCGTCCACCTATAGAACTAAGGCCCACTCCTTTTTAAAATACTCATTAACTCCTTTCGTTTGATACCCATATTGTACAAACAAATTCTAGAGTCACTCCTGGTCCACCTTTATGGCGATATTTCGAAAATGCGACCACCTATACAACAACCACCACTCCCTTTTAAAACCCTAATTAATACCTTTAATTTGATACCCATATCGTACAAACACATTCTAGAGTCACCCCTGGTCCACCTTTATGGCGATATTTCGAAACGGCGTCCACCTATAGATCTAAGGCCCACTCCCTTTTAAAATACTCATTAACACCTTTCGTTTGATGCCCATATTGTACAAACAAATTCTAGGGTCACCCCTGGTCCACCTTTATGGCGATATCTCGAAACGGCGTCCACCTATGGAACTAAGGCCCACTCCCTTTTAAAATACTCATTAACTCCTTTCGTTTGATACCCATATTGTACAAACGAATTCTAGAGTCACCTCTGGTCCACCTTTATGGCGATATCTCGAAACGGCGTCCACCTATGGAACTAAGGATTACTCCCTTTTAAAATACTCATTAACACCTTTCTTTTGATACCCATATTGTACAAACAAATTCTAGAGTCACCCCTGGTCCACCTTTATGGCGATATTTCGAAAATGCGAACACGTATACAACAACCACCACTCCCTTTTAAAACCCTCATTAATACCTTTAATTTGATACCCATATCGTACAAACACATTCTAGAGTCACCCCTGGCCCACCTTTATGGCGATATTTCGAAACGGCGTCCACCTATAGATCTAAGGCCCACTCCCTTTTAAAATACTCATTAACACCTTTCGTTTGATGCCCATATTGTACAAACAAATTCTAGGGTCACCCCTGGTCCACCTTTATGGCGATATCTCGAAACGGCGTCCACCTATTGGACTAAGGATTACTCCTTTTAAAATACTTATTAACACCTTTCTTTTGATACCCATATTGTACAAACAAATTCTAGGGTCACCCCTAGTCCACCTTTATGGCGATATCTCGAAACGGCGTCCACCTATGGAACTAAGGATTACTCCCTTTTAAAATACTCATTAACACCTTTCCTTTGATACCCATATCGTACAAACGCATTCTAGAGTCACCCCTGGTCCACCTTTATGGCGATATCTCGAAAAGGCGACCACCTATACAACAACCACCACTCCCTTTTAAAACCCTCATTAATACCTTTAATTTGATACCCATATCGTACAAACACATTCTAGAGTCAACCCTGGTCCACCTTTATGGCGATATTTCGAAACTGCATCCACCTATAGAACTAAGGCCCACTCCCTTTTAAAATACTCATTAACACCATTCGTTTGATGCCCATATTGTACAAACAAATTCTAGGGTCACCCCTGTTCCACCTTTGTGGCGATATCTCGAAACGGCGTCCACCTATGGAACTAAGGATTACTCCCTTTTAAAATACTCATTAACACCTTTAATTTGATACCCATATCGTACAAACGCATTCTAGAGTCAATCCTGATCCACCTTTATGGCTATATCCCTAAATGGCGTCCACCTGTAGAATTATGGCCCACTCCCTCATAAAATACTCTTTAATGCCTTTCATTTGATACACATGTCATACAAACACATTCCAGGGTTTTCCTCGGTTCATTTTCCTGCATGGTTATTTTCCCTTATGTTGTCACCATAGCTCTCAACTGAGTATGTAATGTTCGGTTACACCCGAACTTAACCTTCCTTACTTGTTTTGATTAATTTTCACTTACTAGTATTTATTATTATAAATAAAAAAACTTATTTCGCAACTTGTAATATTTCCACTATTTTTATTTTGTTTGTATAACACTAAGAATGAGTGATCATGTCGTGCAAATAATCGATAACTGTGACAATAATCATAACACCGCATTTCTAGTGTTATTCGAATCGTTTCACAGTCGAATTCTAACCTAGTTCTCTAACCTAGTTTTCGATTCGAATTGCATTAGAGAACTACATTAGAATTCTAATGTAAAATTACAATATTTCTCTAATGTTAGAAACTGTGTTTGCTGGGTAGCGAGCACTCTGGCGCTAGCCTTATAGGAAATGAAAATTTAGCTCATTCGAAAATTCGACTGCCGTACAAGTCACAAGCGGGAAAATTTGATAATAGACTTAAAATGATTTTTCGGTATTAAGCGCGGTATCCAGATCAAAACGCAGAAGAATTTTTGTAATTTTTCTCTTGTAAACCAAACTTGAAAGTTTTTTATTTGCAAAATATGTATTTTCCTATTTTATTATTCATTTTCTTTATAAATTGCTTACGAGATGGGTGCTGCAACTATAAATTTAGCCTGGAGGTATTTCTTGGACCCTTGAAAAAATGCTAAAGAAATGCTCAAGAAATCCTTGTATGTTTCAATTGATGAATGCAGAACGCATTTAGAGAGAATGTGAATAATAATAAGGGAAAATACATATTTTCAAATAAAACTACTTAAAGTTTGGCTTACAAAGGTAAAATAAAACAAGTAAATAAAAACGAAAATTATATACTCAGCGTGAGCTTCAATTGTACATTTCAATTAACACGTGGCACCGCCCGTTTAAAAAAAATGTCTCTCCATTTCCTTTTACAATAAAACTTGATAAGTGAAATATCATTGATTCACAACTATTTTTTGCTAAGTTATAGCTTATTATTCTAGTCTACGACCCTTTTAAAGTTGTTTTATATCTAAGTTGCCATGTTCTTTAACTGATCACGTCCATTTTTACTAGAAATATTTTCTGCTTTAAGGAAAATATGTGTTCACAATTTCATTACGATCCGTTAATTTTTCTTCGAGTTATGGCTCCCGAAACAGAATATTTCTTAGTCATAAAAGGGGCGGTGCCACGCCCATTTTCAAAAATTTTAGTATTTTCCAATTTAATGTTATAATTTAATTTAGAAAGTAAAATTCTATTGATATAAAGCTCTGTTTTGCAAAGATATAGCTTATTTTATTCGTCCACGACCCTTTTAAAAATCTTTTATATACAAGTGGGCGTGGTCCTTAACCGATTTCGTTAATTTTTCTTCAAAGCATTCCTTATAGTAAAGGCAACCTCCCTGCCGAATTTTGTTACGATAGGTTTAACGATTTTTGATTTATGATTAATAATATTTGTAAAATTGATTTTATCACAAGTGGGCGGTGCCACGCCCATTTACAAATTTTTTTTTAAATTTTTATCAAGAGTCTCAATATCAGTCCACACGTCAAATTTTAACATTCTAGGTGTATTATTTACTAAATAATCAGGTTTTTTTGGGTTTTCCAAATGTTATATATATATATATAATAGTGGGCGTGGTTATCATCCGATTTCGCTCATTTTCAATACCATCTATTCTGGGTCAGATAAGCTCGTGTACCAAATTTGGTGAAGATATCCCTATATTTACTCAAGTTATCGTGTTAACGGACAGACGGACGGACGGACATGGTTCAATCAAATTTTTTTCGATACTGATGATTTTGATATATGGAAGTCTATATCTATCTCGATTCCTTTATACCTGTACAACCAACCGTTATCCAATTAAAGTTAATATACTCTGTGTGCAAAGCACGCTGAGTATAAAAATTCTTGGGAGTTTTCTTATGATGTGAATGCCGCATTCTAAATTAATTTCAAAAACAGCTGTGAAAAAGCATGCAATTTTAATACAAAAAGTAACATTACGTTTGCTCATACACTATTCCACAATAAATCCTCAACAGATCAAAGAGGATAAATTATGATTAGAGACGTCACTCGTTACTCGCAGCCATTTGCTCGATATTTTCTAAGAGGTAGTAGCTGGTTTTTTTTTGGCGAGATGTGCATAAAATGTTTCTATACATTTTTGTGGGGTATTTGTATTTATTTTTATGACTGTATTTAATTAATTAATTCTCTTTCCAAAAATCACATATGCACAAAGTGCATACACCGCATGGATAAATGCGAGACAATTCAAAATGTTCCTCTTATAAAACATTCCGCATCAATTTTTTGATTTTCAGCGAGTTACTCGCCATTCGCAGCAAACTGGTGGCTCTTATCATAATTCATCCTCTTTGAACAGATTATCTACGTGTTTAGATATGTTTCATCCCTAGGAACTAGATTATTTTCTGTAAAATTTTTACGTTTCTCTTTTATTTCGTGCTTCCAACCAGAAAGCAAATCCGCATTTCTAACATTTAATCATAATTACCGATTATCGAAGCGAAAAATTTATATGCAAATCTAGTTATATAATTAACGATTAGGAATTAAGTACCAAGTTGAAGATAATTTCGTTGTATATATGTAAACTAGGTCTAAAAAATCGAACTGGAGAAAAAAATTACATCAAAAAGCAAATATTATGCACAGCTAAGTTTGCAAAGTACTTAGCAAATTGTTTAATGCAACAATTATTTATTTTGTGTTAAAAATCAGGGTTTTTGGTTGGGACAGAAAAAAAATATCGCCTAAAAACGGAACACCCTAATGTACATACGTACATATATAGAACATGTTTAAGCTTACTTCAATTAATTCCTATTTTTTGAATTATTATACATTAATTATGGTCCAGGCGTTTAAACCCCTCCATATTACCCCACACATGTTCGTACGTACATATATACGCATACAAAGTGAATGAGAAAGAAACTGCGCAATAGTTCGTTATGGATATAGAACAAATTTCTTCAATAATTCATATCTATGCACGTACGCAGGTATAAACCTTACACCCATAAACATCGCGAAATCTTATTAGTAAATTTTTGCAGCTTTTTGTCTAAAAGATAATATTGTCACATACATATGTAGATCACTGTATTGTGTGTGAGTGTGAGTGTTAAAAAAGTTCCGAATTTCACAATCGACCACCAAACGAGAAATTGTGAAATTTACAATGGCGAAATTTAATACTATAAATGGGGTATGGCAGCAACGATGGACACAGTGCTTTTTCAAGAGCAGTGAAAAGTCGTGTGCTGAAATAAACATAAACATACATATCTACAATATTTGGTAAAAATCTAACTAGAAAGTGAGTATTTAATACCTGCGTAATTGAAGTGAAAATTTAAAATTTTTAAAATCGAATTGATCAAGTGCTGAAGAATTAAAAAAAAATAAAATTTGGAAGGAAAATAAGACAGTGAAATATTTTTGAGTACTAAAAACAACTAAAGTGAAACATTTCAAAACAAAAATTGAAAAAGAGTTAAATTTAAATAAAATATTAAAAACTTTATGTTTCATAAGGACTTACGTCAAAAAAAGTCAATTTGAAAGATTGTCTTGCAATTAAATAAAACAATCGATATTACTAAAATAAAATAAAGCCATAAATGTTTTTAGTACTGAAAAAAAAACAGTAGCGAAAAATTAAAAAAATTAAATCAAACCAAAATTTAAACTTTAGTGCTAAATAAAATCAGAAGTATTATTAGCAAGTGTTGACTGACTAACTCAAAGAAGGATTCTCTTCAACTTTGTACTAAAGGCTAAATAGATACAAATGTTTCAAATATGTTTTAGTATGGAACAAAAATGCAGAAACCATGTTGAAAATTGAAAAAAAAACCAGGCAAAAATTTAAACGTTCCTAGAAATTTATTTAGTACTATAACTACCTTGTACTAAAAATTACATCTCTTTAACTTTGTACTTTAGTATTAATAGATATAGATTTAATTCATTTCGCCTGATCCTGTGCCTTAAATTTCTAACCCAAAAGTGATCTTTCCATAGCCTAACAGCTAGCTTTACAAGGCAGGGTGCATTTGAATAGGTCTAAGTCCGATCGTTAACTTGAACTTGAAGTTTGACAAGAAAGAGCTCATACGGTAATCTTGATTAAACTTTGAAAGCTTGTTAAGTGTCTGCTTTAATTTTGGAATGCTATCAATCCCTCAATAGTGCGCATTTGCGTTTGGGTATCCATAAAAGCTTAAAAAAACGCGAAGCTATTGCTATTCCCACTTTGATTTCCCACAAGGCCCAGTGGCGTAGCTACCTTGGGTGGCACCCGGTGCGGAAGTTGGTGGTGTCACCCCATCGAAAGTAAAAAGCAATAAATTGTATATGATAAAGGTCATGGACCATTTATTATTTATAATATTGAAGAAATAACAAATCACAATAATAACTAAGACAGGAAAGGAATTGTTATACAATTAAAATTTCTTCTTTCTAGCTTTGACAGCTGCAAACTCAGCAATTACTTCATCGAAATTTATATTTTGTATTGCCTCGTGTTCGATGGCTAGTATACCAAGATTGCTAAGCCGCGATTGGGTCATTGTTTGCCGCAAATAGTTTTTTATTAATTTTAATTTACTGAAAATTCTGTCACATGAAGCTACGGACACGCAAACCGTTATGAACAATTTCAGTGCAATCATAAGATTAGGAAGAGATTCTGTAAAATTCCATTCTGCAATAAACTTTAAAAAATCTAGAGACACCCACTCAGTAACCGTACCATTAGCGGGTTTAAATGTCATCGCAGTCTTGGTATCTCCAAAACTAATTCGGTTTCTGAGACCTCATCATAAAAATCAATAAATTTAGATGTAGCTAATTTCAGTTCTTCAGTATTCGCCAAAAGCAAAGCATTAGTTTGTACGATCTCGAACAATGAAGCTACATCTTGAAGAGACAATTTAACAATTCACGCCAACCAAACACAACACACTTCACGAAACAAATAAGAAGTGTTGCAACTGAGACGCCAAAGATCGCGAGTTTGGGACGGGGAATCCCCCAAGACAGCCTCAGACTCTTTTGCGGAAATCCTCGAATTATACATAGAGCTGAGCTAGTGGGGAATCCTAGAAAAAGAAATTGTTGTGCTAGCGATTTTTTTGTTTGTACATTGTTCTTAAAGTGAGAGACCGGGTAAGTGTCACCCCAAAAAAGGTGACACCCGCTGCGGCCCGCCCCGCTGCCCCCTTTGCTACGCCACTGACAAGGCCTAAAACTTTTTAGCTTTTCTTTGGGATTTTTTTTGGTTCCGCAATCCAATTTGAGCTTACAACGTCAGGTAGTGTCCTAATAACTCAAACCTAGCATTTTTTTCTAGTCATTGGTGGTTTGGTCCGCCTAACTGTAGTCATTGTAATGTTGCAACGTCGGTGCTCTGAGAGAGTTTCATTCTGTTAAAGGAGTCAAAAGCGTCGAAGATGGGTCGGGCTTTCTCCGGCCGGTTTCTGACCCTTGTGGTTCCTTACAGAGTATCACTTTTAGCGACAACTGTTCATAAGGACCACTTAGTCTCTCAGTTTTGAGTAGTAGGTGCGACTATAAACGTACCATGAAAAGTGGGCAAGCAATTTTTCCGCAAATTATTCCCCCCTCCCACTTATGGAGGGAAAACTTAAGGAAACTTCATTTTCGATGTAAATTAACGTCCGTATTTAAGGCAGCGCCATTTGACAAAGTGAAATTAGGCTGGGTCGTATTTTAATTTTGAGTTTACGCTAGTGGCCTAAGCAACTCTCTTCGGTCATAAAAACATTGAAATAAACTGAAAATGTATAAATATTGTTTAAATTAGTATTTCATTTAACAATGAATAAAAATAAAACAATAAAAATTATCTTAACTTTATTCATATCTTCTACATATTACAATATTTTTCTTTTTTCTTTAACCCAGCAAACAGAAATATTTCACAATGAAAAACAAACGCATCAATCCTGATCTTGTTATTTTGGCTGAAAAATACAATGTGAAGAAAATGGTTTGCCGACGATGTTATGCTCGTTTGCCCGCAAGGGCTACACACTGTCGCAAGAAGGATTGCCACTCAAATGACGTCCGGCCGAAAAAGGAAATAAGGGCCGATAAGTAAACAAAATACTTGATTCTGATAATAATAGTATTAACATACTTTAAATTCTATGATGACTTTCATATCCTTGTAAATATTTTCATAACTGTCTCATTTGTTTTTATGATTTATTTTTGCCATATTCATAATGTTAATAAGTCAAATTTAAAATAAACCAAAAGGGTATCACAATCGTAATACTCGAAATAATTGTTTTTATTTCCAATTAGAGTTTTCGGTAAAATGCCGCAAGAAAGTATTTAAGCCCTAAAAGATGTAAATAGCAAACTGTTTGTACTACTTAGAAAAACTTTCCGATTTTCGTGAAGGAAAAGGCTTTTCGTCGGAACTTAAATGTCTAGACATAAACAAGCGTGAAAGATATTCGAGGATGTTTATGCCAAGCTTATGTTTTTCCCTGATGCGCTATCCATAGGGTGATCCGAAATAGCGTTTGAATACTTATCTTGAAGCCACTACGGACAAAAATATGAGATTCTTTGAGTTGCATGGAATTTTTCGAGAAATTGGTGTTCAAAGCTCTCATATGAGCCGATTGTCACTTATCACACTTTTCATCTTACAAAGATTTGGTATGATAAATGTGAAAACTACGAAATGGGTTCCCAAAAGTTACAAAATTACGATTTTTGACTATTTTTTGAAATTCTCACCAAAATATTGATTTTTCCCGAAAGTTTTGTGTACTTCCTAATGTTTTTTCTCCTGGAATCGGAAGGTTCAGAAAATTTTACTTAGGCACACCATTTCAAGGTACCAATATCTGCTAACCGATCGAATTAACAAAGATTCAACAAAGAAGAAATATTTGGAACATGCAATTGGTATACGTAATTTTTTTGTTTGACCAAATCGAATTTGATTTTGAAAATCGAATAATCGAATAATCATTGAGTTGCGATTATTCGAATAACGTAAGTTAATCAAATATGAACAGTAAAATTCGAATAATAAACGTAGAAAAATTTAAAATCGAATTATTCGAATATTTTCAAGAGCCCTACTGGCTTGTCTACAAATCAAATTTGATAAGGTACAGCCAAAACTGTTCCGTGACTACAGATCAATTTTACACATCTTTTCGTATAGCTTGGTAAGAAAAAGTGGTAGGTATAGCCTCCGACATATGATCAGCCTTTTCGAATCACTAGAATGTATCAATAGTGACAGGAATCAGCCCTAAGTTAAGGTTAGATTGAACTGGCCGGTCCATGGCACCTCACATAGACAACACTAACGACCAAACTGAATAACCCCATCAAAAGCCAGGACCTATGTTTTAATATAACTCTGTCCTCTTGGAAAATACTAGAAGCTTTCTAGGACCTATGCCACTTGCTGCTTCTAGATCTGACAGCCGCGTCACTCCTAATAACTGGATTCTTAGCCTGGCAAGCGCAGGGCACGAGAACAAAACGTTCTGGATCGTTTCCACCTCCAACATGTGCTATCACTAACCAAACCTAATTTACAGGCATGTGACGCCAGAAGGCAGTGTTCAATCAGAATACCCGTCATGAATTTACACTCCTCTCTTTTTAATGATAGTAGTAACTTTATTAGCCTGAGGTTGTAAGACCACATGAACTCAGACACTTTGGAGACCCGCTAGTTCATCCGCTGTTTCATTCCCATCTATTCCCATAGGGCCTGGGAACCCAATATTCATGTACGCTGTTCGCTGTCCCAATTCTTTCCAGGGATACACTTCAACATACTTTTAGATGCTCTGCTATGCGAGATTAGTCGCTAAATTGCTGCTTGGCTATTGGCTATCAATATAAAAGTTGGCGCGACTGCAGGTGCAACGCCTTTTAACCCTTTCGCTCCGACTTTTGCAGGGGTTTTGCTCAAACTTTATTTTTGACTTTTTGGATACCCAATGGTACTCTATATACGTACTAATTAAATTAAGTTTGTAATTTACCTGGATAACGGTATTTTGGGGTGGGACATGTGTCCCAACAGTACTTCAGAACGGACATATTTCTCTCAACAGGGTATAAACTACACACAAAAAGAGGAAAAACTTGTTATGTATTGTAATTTTATTTATTTTACGAATGTGATGAAGCGAAGCATTGCACACAGAATGGCAAATTACAGGCACGGCAAATAATTTTTGTTCTTTTCTCGACTTTTCGATTAGCGCATGCGACGCATAGACGTCTTTTGGACTGTTCTATGGGTAAACGATCACCTACATTTATCATTGATTTGTACCTATTCCGCGACCTTCCAGAGCGGCGGGATCGTTTATATATATGGCAGACTCCTTTCCTTTTTCAATTAGCGACTCACCAATTCCGACAAGCACTGGTAAAAATGTACGTTTTTTCCTATTTAGCTCTGAATATATAACCCAAGTGTTAACAGCAACCATCATCATTCCTTGATAAAATACTTTTTTCTACCATTTGCTTGATTTTCTATTAATATCATACAATCCAGATATTTGATCTGCCAAGTCCACACCACCCATTATAGCGCGGTACGTCTTTACGTGTAGTAGTGTTTTATTAATGGCAGATGGTTTTATGACGTAATAAACATGCTCCAAGTGGTATATCGATTTTGCCGGAGTCTGTTTGAGGAATTTGTTTTTTTTTGTTTTGACCCGATACCTCCCGTTAGTGCATTGAGCGATGTACAAAGACATGGTTCTTGGAAACAATTTGCGAAAAATTTGATACTTTCTGAGATTTTGCATTCGCGATGGTTACTAACCGATTTTCTTGGAAGAAACGACTTATCCGGTGTGCTCCAAAGAAACGTGGCGACGGGCTCTCCACATATAGCGTTCCGTGTGCAGGTTGATCGGTTATTCCATCAATAGACATAGACCCCTCGTCACTCAACTAGCTATCCTCAGAATTACTGGGAGAATCGTCCCTGTGAGTAATTTTAGCTGACGAAGGACTATAAATAACATCACTACCGTCACTGAAATCAGTTCCTGATTCACTGGCCTCATCGTCGTCTTCTTGAAGAAGTGCACTTAATTCTTCGCAATTTAATTTCAACATCTTTGCAGTCTACTAAGTAGCAACAAAAAAAAATATAACTGTATTATACATGATGTGTAACATACTGCTGGGACATATATGTCCATACATAAAACCCTATTGGGACAAATACGTCCCAAAACTACTTTTCACTGATTAATTTTCACAAAACACTCAAAAAGTATTTATTTCCACTTACCAGTATAACTATAATATTTTGCTATAGAAAAATCAAAGGCACTTAGATATAAACGTGTTATTTTATCAAAATTTCGCGTAAATTTGATGCAATTTTACCCGATGCTCATAAACAACTTATCAAATCAAAACAGGATTGAAATTGTATGAAATGTGATTGACGGTAAACTGCCATCATTGCTCATAGCTACTGATTGGATATTTTTGTTTGAGTTTGCAATAAAAAATGCAGGTTTCACGGTCAAATGAACGTGTCGTGGGATACTAGTGTCCCAGCAGTAGCGAAAGGGTTAAGTTAGCTTTTGCAAATTGGTTTAAGCTACGAGCCACTACAGTAGCGAGATCTCCCACAACTTCGAGCAGCAGGGTCAATCTGTTATTGACTCCGCTACTCATCACCTTCACAGCTTTTGCGATAATCTGAAAACCCCACTGTTGCGCAATCTTGACTAAGGTAAAAATTCAAATTAACCTCGAACGCAGATTGGTAGCAACCTAATCTCCTGCGTCATGTCTTATAGAGATGGACTGCAGTTCAGGCGACAAAAAAGTTGAATGAGTGAGTGAGGGTAAGCCTGTGGGGGAAACTCCCGACAACCATTTAATTAAGCTATATGCTATCAATGCAGATGGAAGAATTTTTGGTGGAGGCGTCGAAAGTATATACCAATTCAGCACCCCTCCGTTTCGTAGTTCAAACGTTATTCGTTTCGAGTGGAGTTGTCAAAGATTTTTGAAAGATAAAGATGTTGCATGCGCGAACTTCAGTGGAAAGCAGCGGAGCTTCACAAAATTCTAATAGGGCACTTTCACCATACCAAAAACTTTAACACAATTTCTAACATAATTTAAGCACACAAAATACACTGATTGGAGTTTCAGAGAGTAAAAATAAAAATTCTGAACAAATTAGCTGAATGAAAAATGTACAAATAATTGTGAAATCACAAATACAGACAGTTATAGTTTAACACATTCTGCTGTGGTGAGTGGTGAATGTGACCTACTAGAATTTTGTGAAGCTTGCTTCACACTATTTTTCGTCCCTGCAACATCTCTATCTTAAATATCTCTGGAGTTGTATTCACTACGCGTTAGAAAACGCTTGTTAATTCATATGAATGTATTGTGTTGGCAAAATAAGTATGAAGCTTTTAATACATATACAAAATTTCTTTAAAGTTTTTTATTCTTTTGAGCATGCTGTAGTATTCAAGCTTTTATAAGCACAGCGTACTCAAGCTTATGGATGACATAAACCGGATATAAGAAAACAATTCTCTCCAGTAGCGTAGTTGGAGATTTCAACAGGGTGCTGCTATTTGCTAGAGTGCTTAAAACAATTTATGAATATAAATATGCAAGAAATTTTTGTTTAGTTTTACAAGTCCGAAATAGGGGAAGGTCGTTTGCTCCAGCTCTTAGCCGACATAGTTGAGCTAAAAAATAGCTAATTCCACTGTCTCCAAGGAGAAAGACGGTTGCGGGAAGGTAATCGCATATGCTGATGACCTTGCGCTGTTAGTTAGCGGGAAGTTTCCGCAGACACTATGCGATGTAATGCAAACAAAGCTGAGACTGGCGGAGAAGTGGACCAGGAGTAAAGGTCTAACGGTCAATTCAGCCAAAACTGAACTGGTTCTGTTCACTAGGAAATATAAGATACCTGTGTTGCAGCTGCCGGTGCTAGCGGGTATGACCCTGACGTTAAGGGACTCTGCCAAATACCTAGGAGTAATTTTGGATAGGAAACTATCCTGGAGGGAAAACGCTCAGGAGCGTGTGAAAAAAGGAACGGAGGCACTGTACAGCTAGGGGAGCTGTTACGCGAAGATGGGAATTATCACCGGATATTACCCTGTGGCTCTACACCGCTGTGGTTAGACCAATTCTTTTATACGGGGCAGTGGTCTGGTGGACGAGCTTAGATACTAAATCAAACCTACGGGTATTCCAGAAGGTACAAAGAAGTGCTCTAATCTGCGTGGGGACTGCTCTGCGCACCACCCCTGCGGAGGCGCCGGACACTATTTTTAATGTGTTGCCAATAGATTTAATGGCCAAGCAATTTGCGGTGGCCTGCGAGAGTTATCCGGATGGAGAGATAATGTGGATGGCCATGCAGCCATCCTCAAGTATCTGGATTCGTCTTCGTCGGACTATTGCGCTCCGACTGTATTTTTCAATATGAAGTACGAGGTTATTATCCCGGATAGGGATTATTGGTTGAAGACAGCCGCCGGACCTGAGCGATAGGCTGCATATATATACTGACGGCTCCAAACTGAATAATAAGGTGGGTAGCGGTGTCTTTGCACCTCAAATAGGGTGGAATCTATAATTTAGCCTACCCGATCATTGCAGCGTCTTTCAGGCGGAGGTGGCTGCTATAAATGAGGCCGCTGATCACCTGGAGAAGGCTGCTCACGGCTATAACCAAATTTGTATTTACTCTGACAGCCAGGCTGCACTAAAAGCACTTGGATCGGTCACATGTAAGTCCAGGACACTAGAGAAGTGCCGCAAATCTCTTAACGAGATCGCTGAGCAAACTTACCTTAGTCTGGTATGGGTGCCTGGACACTCGGATATACCGGGCAATAAGATGGCTGACGAACTTGCAAGAGGGAGCACATCCGTTCCGCTTTCGTCGTCCTGGAAGGGATTGAGCGTGCCGCTCGCTACCTGTAGGCTCATTTTGAAAGGGATTTTCCTTAGGGAAGCGGGTGTGAGATGGAGCAATCTTGAATCCTGCTACCACTCTAAGCTCGTGTGGCTTGAATGGGACACGAGACGCACAAAAAGTCTCCTTCTTTTTGGTAGGGGGGGGGAGGGGGGCATATCTCTGGTGGTTGGACTTATGACCGGTCACATAGCAATCGGGAGGCACGCACAACGGCTGGGTGCTCCCTATAATGATTACTGCAGGAGCTGCTAAGACGAAGAGGAGATAGAAACAATCAAACATTTTCTGTGCGATTGTCCCGCGCTTTGGCACAAGAGGAAGAAATCTCTGGGATCTCCCTTCTTTGACGATCTTTGTGATCTGGCTAAGTTGGAACCTAAGAAACTCCTGACGTTTGCTGTATCGACCTGTTGGTTTGAGTCTCTCCCCTACTCCACTTGGTATCACAATGGGACCTTTTTGGGCCTAAAGTGCACTGGGGCTCGCACCTGTGGCCACTCTAACCTAACCTAACCTAACCTATCTCCAAAAATACTTTTTCGCGTGCCCTACACAACAGAAAGGAAAATAAGTAAATTGACTTCGTGCTCGCTCTCTACTGCTTTACAGCTCCCTCACTCGCTCCTACTCGCCCTTCCTTTCTCTTTACTTGATTATTTTTTCTTACCTCCCTCTCTTTGTTTTATTCATTTTTATTACCCTCTCTCTTCCACCTCGTTTTGCTTTTTCCTTTCTGTCATCTCCTCCGTATTTATGCCCGTACCTCCTCTAACAATTTTTCAGCACCCGCTGCCATTCGACGACCTTCTGGCCCTTCTTTTTTTCGTCGTGTTCAGTTCCTTTCTTTTAACCCATTATTTCACTACTATCCCACTACCCTTCCCTTGGCATTTGCCCTTTCTCTTCCTCTTCATCTTACCGCGCCCTCTCTCTTCTTCTGGCCTTTTTCCGCTGATACGCCTGGAACATGTTCAGATAGTAATATAGGAAAATTACGGTCTAGTTTCCAAACTAAGCACCACTTCGGCATAACCCGGAACTGAAGATGTCTTTTTTATTTTTTAAATTATTTAATAAAAGCATTCTTGCGCTAATTTTGTTCCAATGCGCGCGGATAGCACCTGCCGACCGATTAATTAAACTGATTAAGAAAGGCCGGATTTCAATCCATTAACCAAATAACCGTGACCTTTTATAATTTTTTATAGTGATTAATGTGTAGCCAATCAATACTTGAAAAAGGCAAGAGTAAATGAAATTTAAACAAACAAAGGAAAACAAATACAAGGGGAGTCAGATAAGTACGCTACTCTTTGCGCGTTTGCTTAAAGAAAACTTCATGTCAACAAGAGAGGTAGGATTGGAATAATTTAAAGCTTTAATAACGATTTGATGTAAATTTCGAACTGAAGAACTTAGGCCGGGTTTCTTTTAATTCTGGTCTACTTAGAATGTGTTTATATTTTCTGAAACCTACCTTGATGTCTTCTCCGAGCGTCATCTGTGAACAGGGAAGAGGTCGTGTCACTCTGGGGGTAAGTGATGGGTGACTGCGCTTGGGTTGAAGGAGGCTGGGTCGAAAGTGCTGTTGGGGCCAGTGGACTGGACGTCATTGGGTTAGCATCGGAGTGCCCAGTGTAGTTGGGTGTGCGGGCTGTAAACAGGGCGCAATGAAACCCGTCTGGGGATTGCCGTCGCTGAGACCAATACATCTAGGAAAGTAATATCGTCCAAGGCAGGTACTGCAAAGCAACCTTCCTTTGCACGTGACACACTGGCAAGAGTGTGACCGTCCTAAAAAGATTCGTTTCTGGCACGCGTAAGAAAACCATTTCCCTGTACCGGGATCAGGTTATGGCGCCGGATTGGGCACAATACCTTCCGGGAGCATGAAAATATTGAGCAGACCCGTTGCAAGGATTTGCTAGAAAGATGAAAGTTTGTGGGAGGTACGCAAACAATTAAGTGGGGTTACACTGAAATGAAATGAAATGGTCGGGAAAATTTTTTGAATCGCTCCGCGTCATCTGTACTTTCTGAATCCTAGTTTTTTCTGAAAGTTTTAGCTTCGAAAGGGTTAGAATCATTTGTGAATTCTCCTGTGGGAACAAGAGATTTAACACTGACGATAGGCGTGCATTACATTCCATTATCGAAGTCACTGGATATATAAAACGGTAAAACGACAACAGGGAACTAAGCTGTGGGTAGTAACTGGTAAAATCAATAAGTACGGGGAGAGGTGTAGAGTGGATAGTAAGTCCCTTCTTAGCGGGATTTATTATGAACAATGCCATCATTGACGTGAATTATTTCATTGAGGGACACATAAACTTCATTACAATGAAGATAGTTATTACATAAAAAAATCTTAGAAGTGCCTCGTACCTTGACTTAAACGTGAGCTATAGCAGCAATTTAGTCATAATTGAGGTGTAGCAGAGGAATCGTGAAGAAGATGCTAGTCGTCATTGGTTTCAACGGACAAATGCCTTATGGGGGAGTTTAGAAGATATAAGATATCGGATGACTCAGCCGTTTGCATTGGATCGTTGGAAGGAAGTGTACCAATGATCAAATAAGAAGGAAAAGCGTAGAAAGAGTTCCTCCAAATCGAAATACTGAGTAAAATGGAACAGCTTAAGATTAATATTTCGTTGTTTCATTAAATAACGGAGATCCTACATCATCGAGCACTAATAGTTTTCCCAATGAAAAAAGTCTTAGACGTTATCAAAGACTCACATATTCCTCTAGATAAAAGCCGTAGGTGAACAAAGATAACGTAGGATTAGGTAAATTGGCAGTTACCCATACAAAAACAGCGTAAGATTGCAAAAGACACACAAGCGTACACCAATATGGGGTAAAGAAGAATAGTAGATACCTAGATGACCGTATTCGGATACGAAGCCAATATTCATGACGCTATTTTACAAGCCAAAGGAAGCATTCTGAATCTCGATGCACATGTGATTCGATCTTCGATTTTTAAACAGAAACCCGCATGGCGTTCAATGGAAGTTGTGATGCTAGCCTTGAAAGTCACGAGAAACACCTACAAATGCAATCATCGAGCTCTAACAAAGAACACTAGGTTCTTGTTTAAACGACTAGTCGAGACTGGAGTAGGTTTGCAGGGATAGAAAATCGACATTTCGATATTGCAGTTTCTTCAATTAAATTTCTTGTCTATAAAAAAAATATTAAAAATTTCATAAATGATATGAATTACTTACATATAAATAAATGTAAATTAAAATTAAAATATTAAACGAATAGTGCAGTCTGTCACTAGTCGAATGCAAGCAAATAGTCGATTAGTATAATCGAATATTTTACTAAACCACTTCTGATAATCAACTAATCGATTATTCGGGTTACAATTAATCAACTAATTAAAGTGCTCTCGAGCATCCATCGCACAGCTCAATGGATTTTAAAAACTTTTAAACATAAAATATGCGAAATGTAAAGTGCAAACGATAATTATTGGAAATTTACCATGCAAGAATAAAAAAAATAATAATAACACTTTTCTTCTACATTTTTTCCAAGTGACAGTAGTGTTCATTGGGCGTTACTTGAAGGCGTGGCGTGAAAGCGGAAAGCTCAATGAAAATTAATTAACAAACTTACAAGTAACAAAAAGGCAACAACGTACAGATAAATCACAACAAAATCGAAAGAACGTTTTTGTTTGTGTATTTTGAAGAGCAATACTGAACTGATTGTGTGAGTGCCCAAGTGTTAAGTAAGAGTATAAAAAAGGGGCGCCAAATGTAGCTGAAAATATAAGGAAATGAAAAGCAATAAAATTAAAAAGCGAAAAATTTCAAAAAAATAAAAATAAAACAAGTAAAGGTATATAAGTTTCGGGTGTAACCGAACATATATACTCAGCGTGAGCTTCAATTGTACATTCATTTCAGATAAAATACTTTTCTACATAACACGTGGCACCGCCCGTTTAAAAAAAATGTCTCCCATTTCCTCTTACAATAAAACTTGATAAGTGAAATATCTTTGATTCAAAATATTTTTGCTAAGTTATAGCTTATTATTCTAGTCTACGACCCTTTCAAAATTTGTTTTATATCTAAGTGCCGTGGTCTTTAACCGATCCCGTCCGTTTTTTACTAGAAATATTTTCTGCTATAGGGAAAATTTGTGTACCAAATTTTATTACGATCCATTAATTTTTCTTCGAGTTATGGCTCCCGAAACATAGAAAATTGCTTAGTCATAAAAGGGACGGTGCCACACCTATTCTCAAAAATTTATGTATTTTCCAATTTAATGTTATAATTTAATTTAGAAAATAAAATTCTATTGATACAAAACTTTTTTTCGCTAAGATATAGCTTATTATTTTCGTCTACGACCCTTTTAAAAATCTTTTATATAAAGGTGGGCGTGGTCTTTAACCGATCTTGTCCATTTTTTCTAGAAATATTTCCTGCTATAGGGAAAATTTGTGTACCAAATTTTATTACGATCCATTAATTTTATTCGAGTTATGGCTCCCGAAACATAGAAAATGCTTGCAACGCCGCCATTTTTTAAATTTGAAGTTTTTCCCTATTTACTGTTATAAATACACTTGGGAAATGAAATACTATTGCTATAAAGCTCTTTTTTGCGAAGACATAGCTTATTTTATTCGTCCACGACCCTTTTAAAATCCTTTATATAAAAGTGGGCGTGGTCCTTAACCGATTTCGTAAATTTTTCTTCAAAGCATTCCTTATAGTAAAGGCAACATCTCTGGCGAATTTTGTTATGATAGGTTTAACGAATTTTTGATTTATGATTAATAATATTTGTAAAATTGATTTTATCACAAGTTGGCGGTGCCACGCCATTTTAAAAATTTTCAAATTTTTTCAAGAGTCTCAATATCAGTCCACACGTCAAATTTCAACACTCTAGGTGTATTATTTACTAAATAATCAGGTTTTTTGTGTTCTCCAATATGTATATATATAAAAAGTGGGCGTGGTTATCATCCGATTTCGCTCATTTTCAATACCAATATATTCTGGGTCCAGATAAGCTCGTGTACCAAATTTGGTGAAGATATCTCAATATTTACTCAAGTTATCGTGTTAACGGGCAGACGGACGGACGGACGGACATGGCTCAATCAAATTTTTTTTTCGATACTGATGATTTTGATATATGGAAGTCTATATCTATCTCGATTCCTTTATACCTGTACAACCAACCGTTACCCAATTAAAGTTAATATACTCTGTGTGCAAAGCACTCTGAGTATAAAAAACTGCACTTTCAGACTAAACGTGGCTTCGATTGCTGTTGTTGTAGCAACGCGTATTTTGTTGTGGCCCCGGTCAATTATACTAATGCAGTCATTAAGAAATTGAAAATGGCGGTGCAGAGAAATATTACAACAAAACAAAAAAAAACCAAGGCAAATTTAAAAGGAAAATTGTCAGACAGTTGAGAGTAAGCAAAAAATGTGATACACATAAATATATTTGAACACATACATACAAAAGCGCATACAAACTCAGCAGTGAAACAACTTAACTAGTCAGATAATGTACTGAATTGTAATTAAAACCTTTTGACTGATATCAAAATGATCCGAAAAAAACAAAAAGTGCTGTCGCCATTTAGTTCCAATAGTTATACTATGTTCAAACAGAAAAATAAATTGAGGGAATTTCCATTTAAATTGTGTGGTGTTCATACAACGCAATTTAGCTTACACAATAGTAATTTGATAGCTGGTTGGCTCATCTCTACAGCAACAACATACATACCTTTGTTCAAACTGTAAAAATATGCGTGTTGGTATTAGGCGAATAGAATGGAATGAAAACATAAAACTTTGAAATTTTTATGTGTTGTAAGAAAATGTGTTCAATGTTTTGGTTTCATTTTGAGTTTCACATCTTCTTTTGACAATCCCTACTCCAGTGAAATGAAAAAAATAACATCAGCTGATGAGATAAGCCAACCATATAGTTTAGCCATGCGTAACTGACGTTTAAATCTACTCAATAAACACAATTTACAAGGTTGCATTTGCAGTTTGAAACAATTTATTAGGAAATTTTGTTTTAAATTTTTATTATATGGTATAAATGGTATAAATTGACAATTTGGTGTGTGTTTGTACATAGTATTAGTCCCTTTTACACCATTCAATTATTGAATTCAAGTCTGCCGTGACATTGGCGAAGAGGAGAGAGGAAGAGTACGACAGCATTCGCACCAATGCAAATTCAGTACCAGGTGTTGTTATTCCAACAGCTGATTGCTTCATCTTGATAATTTTGCATTCAACGCTTGTACCACATATGTCAGTTAATCGAAATCAATGAAAATTTTCTTTTCACTTGACATTCTCCTGCACGGCGAATTGGTGAAATTCGATACAGATTAATCCATACCGTCAAATCGTTTTTTTTCTATCTTTTCTCTCTATCTGCTTGTATGCCATTTTTTGTTTCACACTTGTTTCAAGAAAAATTTAATTAAAGTTAACGCGAATAAAAAGCACAAACCGGAGTTGAGTTCTAGAATTGTGTGGTGTAAAACGGAACTTAGGGCAAAGCTAAGAACACATTAGCGGCAGCGGTACTATCCGACCCAACAATGAACGACAATTCCCGTGTCCCATTGGACAGTGACGCAGATTCCGATAAAAATTTAACATGCAAATGTATTGATTCATATGGATCGCATTGTTGTTGCATTTGCATATTATTTTGCTAGTTGAGTAACAAGCTATGCATATTTCGTGAAAACTGACGCCAATCGGCAGGACCAAAGGATATCAAGTCTTACTACAGCTGTCTCAGCGGAAGGCTCTCCTTCCCCTACTCATATGCGTGTCAAGAGGATTATCTTTTGAGCCGGATCGTCTTCGTCCGTTCGTATAATATGAACCAGTCAGCAAAGTCGTTGCACTATGCGCGAAGTTCATAAAGCTCATCATTATACTTCTTTCGATACTCGCCGTCTCAAAGGGCCATATGCTATGAGAGAATTATAAAGCTTAATTTTAAATTGTTAAGAGCGGACTTTACCTTTCGGCACAAAGTTACAGTTGTTGGTAAGAGTGATTATTCGTGTTAGAAATACTAGTTGCCAATAAAGAAAATACCGGTGGCTGAATAGTTGACTTGGACTTCATACAACATGAGAGGTAGTTTAATGCTGTTTTCACACAGACGGCTTATTGAATAATAAAGGCAGTTTTCTACATTAAGACGCTTATTGAGCTCAATCTTCCCTACAAAATTCGAATCTATAATTATTTCATTAGTAGCTAATCGAATGCCTAATGAAGTCAAAAGCACAATGCAACTCTGTTGGGAGCGTTCAGTTTCTTAGTTTTTGGTGTGTTCAGTGCTTAAAAATGTCATTTGTCAAAGTAAATGTCATTGTCTGTATGGCGGAACGATACAAGGTGGCCGCATCGAACAGCTGATTATAACCTTTTTTATTTGATTTGATACATCAACTTCCGGCGCAGTACGATTTTGACATTTTTCCATCGAATTTACAAAAACAAAGTACATGTAATTCTTATTTATGTATGTAGGTATGTCACCATGCTGCCACCTTGTATCGTTCCGCCATGATTGTCTGTCATATAGCATTGTCATTTTATCCGCTTGACATTTCATCCTTCATACTAATCGAGCAGTTACTTCTGTGTGAAAGCAAAAAATTTACGATTTCATTAGAAGGTGAAATGAGATCATTAAGTTTCTGTGTGAAAACAGTATAAAACCACTTGGGTTGACTGCTGGGTATATTTGTATTTTCTACACATCTATACTGAACACAGCTAGAAGTGTATAAGAGCCTTGGCCATTGTTAGAAGTGCAATACGCCGTGGCGTCCAAATGGAAAAAATTTATAGAAATATAAACAAATCTTACCTTCAAGCACTAAATGGAGGAATGACATAATAAATGGTTCGAAAAAGTTACTTGATTTATTGACAAAAATGCTGAAAGTTTAATTAACTGAGTAATGAGCGAAGCTCTAAAACGGCTTAAAGGAAACTTTTTAATTTCATTATATGGACTTGGAATCTGTATGTATGTATAGGCACGAATTTGTTTAGCGAATTTCAGGCTTAGGCATAATGCATATGAACCGATTTGTTGGCAAGGTGCTTCGTTTTTTCGAATTCTTTTTCCAGTTTGTAGTAAGCAGAAACTTACAGTAAGGATGTTTAGGCCGATGATGTTAAAGTCGTCAGCATACGCTAGTAATTGCACCCACTCATACTGTTCTAGAGCCGTTAAGCTCTCCGGCTAGCATAATGTGGTCCAGTAAGATAGGGGGTCATGCAGTCTGAAACCTCGTTTAGTTTCGAACGCCTCGGAGAGATAGTTCCCAATTCTGACTGAGCTTGTAATATTGCATAACGTCATTTTGTATAAGTTTTGCGGGGATTCAGACATAGCGTCATATAGGCAGCTCCTTTTCGGCTGTCAAGGCGGCTATAACATCAACGAAGAGGTGATGTGTGCCAATTATGTTTTTTAGATTTTCCAAGATCATCTTCTCATTTCCATTCCATTCATAATCCCTGAGCGATTTATTGCTTTCTCCATTTAGGAGCACAGACAGTTGTTCCCTCCATATTCTAAGCTCCCTCTAGAAATCGGCTACAATGTCGTCGTTTTCATTTTTACATGCGTTTTCCCAGGGCTTAAAACTTTCTGTCAGTCGCTGATATTTTTGGTAAAGTTTAAGGACACTATTGTTGTTGTGTTAACGATACAGGCACTTTCCGAAGGTTTTGAGGAATGTTATCAATGCCGTTGGTCCTTTCTCGAATAGAGATCCGTTACGTCCCGGTAACAAAGCACCATTAAGGTACTAGCCCGACCACCTCGGGAACGATTAACATTACCACGTTAAACTTGCGACATCGTAGTAGTTGCTTTTTCGTGGTCGCCGGTAAAAATTGTTTTCCTCGGCAACGGTATGAAGTGCTTTAGAGAAATGCTCCCACTGCTCCTGCATTCCGTCGGATTGACTTGTACTCTCGGAGAGCAGGTATGAGAGTACAGTTGTGAAATCATTGGCAGTCTGAATAACATGACAGACAATAAGATAACATAGTATAAGAAACTGACGGTAAGGTGACATACGGTCAATGGCCAAAAGGTCTATTGACATTATGACCACTTTAAATGACCACAAAATCAATCAAACGGTCCTTTCCGTTTTCACCATATCTGATGACCTGCAGTGAAATCGATAATTGTGAATTTTTTATAGAACAAATTACAAAAATCTACTGTGAATACACGTAAACCAACAAAGCAGCTGACTTTTGTTTACACTAAAATATTCGTTATGCTTACAGTACTCGGCTTTGTTATGGTAAATAGGTGAAGTTGACGGACTTGCTTAAATTTTGATGGACTTCAAACGCTCGTATCTTATTTGACCGTGAGGAAAACTTTTGAAGCTTTAAGGTTATAAATTGGGTATACACATGTACATATGTAAGTGTGTCATCACTACCATAAGTTTTGGCGAATTTATGCTTTCTATAACTAATATAGTGACCTACAATATTTTTGTGAAGTACTAGCTTGACTTAAATCGATTACAACCCCATATGAACTTCCCATCTTAGAAAGGTTGATGCGGCTAAAGACTTTTTGCGCGGGCGGAATGGAACATTAAACATTTACAATCTGTACATTTCCTATATTAACTGGCGCAATACTGCTATCCGTTTCTGTTTCAATTCTTTGTTTTGATATTTTTTGCAGTTTCATTCGTCTTTGCAGTTTCATCCGCTTTCAATTATTCTCGCTAAAACAAATAAATTAAAAACTAAAGTATTAATAAAAAGCTTTGAAATTAAGAAAAAAGGGATATTAAAGATTTAACAAAGAAATAGTATGCAAAGAAATATGTACAACCATGTTCAGACTAGGGAAGGATGGTTTGCTTAATTTCAAGCCATTCTCCTTTATATTCACATACAACAAACCTTTGTTGCGCAAAACATGAAAGTGTGGCTTGAATGCAAAAGATTTGGTACTTGTCATGCCTGGTTATGCTTGTCTTCTAAGGTTCAAGGGGTTGTTAAGCGCAACACAGGGCTTTACAAGCTCAAAGCTTTCCCAGTGCAATTGGCATCCCCACCAACGCTAGGCAAATATATTTATGTGGAAACAAATCGGGTATAAGTACAACATACAAAGGACTACTGAGATGGATAACAAAACCTTCACCCCAGCGGGTTAGGGGGCTTAGAATATACCTGTGGTAGCTGTGCCCGTCGTAAGAGGCCATTAAAATACCAAATTGATTCAAGGGGTTGTGTAGCGCAACCCTCTCAAGGGGTTGCCAGCTTCTCCAACTGTCAACCTTGCCTGCCCGTGGCCAATCATGTTTCATTAACAGCCGTGGCTCTGGCGACCCCAAGTTCCTCATGGAATCAGGTGATTGGAAGGTCGGGAAGGCCTAGAAGGTTTAATGTGGTCATAAAAATCGTTCCCGAGATGGTCGCAGCTAGTACCTTAATGGTGCTTTGTTACCGGAACGTACCGGATCTATATCCGGCAAAGGACCATCAACATCGATAACACTCTACAAAGCCTTCGGGGAAGAGTCTTTATCGTTAATACAACAACAACAACATAACAAAACCCTGGGAGTGTTCTTGTCGCTACTACAACAACAGCACCATAACAAAAACCTTCGGGGAGTGTTCTTGTCGCTACTACAACAGTAACAACATACTGGCTTAATAAAATATTCATTTCTGAACACAGCTTAAAGCGTGAAACTTAATGCCGCTCCGTCGGATCTAGTCGATAGCTGTTACAAATTTTCGTTATTTCTTTTTTTAAGTGCAGAGCTCACT
>JARSSU010022303.1:5000-36611 GCA_029619165.1 Eurosta solidaginis | reverse complement strand
TTTTGCGAACCGCACACAAAGAAAAATTGCGTAGCGGAAAAGTACTATTTATGCACTTGTGTATATGCAAAAATTTAAATGGGCATCTTTATTGCCTGTATAATGCACTAATTGAAAATTTTCCAATCAGGGTTCCCAATTCTGATTGAACTATACTTTCATTTGCATAGTACTTAATAACACCACCTATCGCGTTACTACGGAGTAGACAGGAGGCCAAATCCAAAATATATATAAATGCCAACACTTATAAGAAACCAGACGACTCCGAACGACCATTGTGTTTGCGTTAAATTAAGCAGTTGCTACTTAGGTATATAACACAAAAGTTTATTTTATTACACTAGTTTGTCACGTCGTAATTGAAGGCAGACATATTCTAGTGTCCGGATATGCGCAGTCTACGAGGTCGAATATCGATCACTACCTTGTGTACAAAATGTTGGCTCTCACACCTGCCCACTGAGAATAATACGGGCATATTTCTCTCTCATACGTTCTGGCGTGCTGACACCATAGTTTTCCAGCGAGCCCGCAAGATCACTGCTACGATGAGGATGTCGCGCTCTTCGGAAAAGAATAACGATGCCTACAGAACCACGCCGCAAATGAGCGCTGTAAGGTATGGTATATTGCACCGTTATCCTAAGGCGATGAAGGAATATAGATGCCTACTTCGAAGGAAAAAGGGTGACCGCGAACGGCTTTAGTGCGAGGAGCTTCAGATGTTTGTTGATGGGAATAATGCACAGAAACTCTACTAAAAGATCTGGTGAATGAAATACAGGGTCGATTCCTACAGGAATGATAATGGCGACCTGTAACTGACGTACAGGGTGTGGCTAGTTGCGGGAGCTTCAGATACTGGTTGATACGATGAGGAATGTCGTTCTGCTTCGGAAAAGAAGAACGATGCCTACAGGACCACGCCGCAAACGAGCGCGGTAACGTATGGTATATTGCAGCGTTATCCTAAGGCGAGGAAGGAATATAGATGCCTACTTCGAAGAAAAAAGGGTGACCGCAAACGGCTTTACTGCGAGGAGCTTCAGAGTTTGTGATGGGAATAATGCACAGAAACTCTACCAAAAGATCTGGTGGATGAAATACAGGGTCAGATTTCCTACAGGAATGATAATCGCGACCTGGTAACTGACGTAAAGGGTGTAGCTAACGTTTCTAGCTAACGAGGAAGAGACGCACACCGATACCGTAAACGCCGGTGATTGAAAACACGTACCGGCCAACCAACTATGACGAAGTGATAGCGGCTAAACAATGACAAGGCGCCAAGTATTGACAGACAACCGCTCCAAACTGTTGAGACACGGAAGCGAAGAGCTGGTAAAGTGTAGCACTATGCAAAATAGTTTGGAAGAGCGAATGCTTCCAAATTGGAATTTAAGTGAGCTCCACCGAATCCATAAGAAAAGCGGTCCCGCACACAGCGCCAATTACCACGCACGTAGCTTTGCGTCACAAAACCACCCTAGCCGATATGTCATGGTCTCATGGTCTACAAAAATTTTCTTAGAAGAATGTGACGTATCTGCCTCGAGCTTACTTATAACTAAGTAGATCTTCCATACGAAGTAATGGGCCGAATGTTTATTACTGACGTGGAAAGCAGTGAGGATTTCAGAGATCCCTTGATCATTTACATATCGGATAGGCGGCGAACCATTTAACTTGCGCTGTTGTTCCTAAAAAAATATATAGAATTTACGCTCAGATATGGCAGGCATGTTGATAAATCTCTATCTTTTGGCCTATTTCAAGGAGTAAATCCTTCTGGTCGGGTATCACCGCAAAGCATTCGACTAATGCCCCTAGATTCACAAAAGCACATTTATTCTTGTCTATTATTGTTTTGCACGAGCATTCTTCAAACTTCAAAATGAAGGTAATCTGATGGCGAATAGATAAAGTTGCTCCATCTCAGATGAATGAAGGCCTTCACTCCATTGGACGGATCAAGCGGAAATTGGTTTGAGTTCCCTAACAGAACTAACGATTAAAATTTTAAATCCTGGCGATCTTTTATAATTTCTCTGATATTTTAAAGTATTTGGCTAGCTGTTATCGAAATTTATTAGTAATTGGGCAAAAAGGTTACCGTAAGCCTATATATGATAAAAAATTAAAAGGCGCGATAACCTCTGAAGAGATTTTAGGCCGAGCTTCTCTTCCAATTTGTGTTGTGCTCCTTTTAAATTTTCCTACAAATTGGCGTGACGGGACCTACATGTTTCACGCTGACTTCGAACGGCATCTGCAAGGCAGATGAATTTTTGCTGGAAGCTTTTCATAGCAGAAACTCACTCGAAGTGTTTGCCAAATTACGGCGAGGGGCGACCCAGCTTGGAAGAACTTTTGTTAAATTGAATGTTGCTTTTCCCGGGAATCTAACCCATATTCTTCGGCGTCGAAAGTGGATCACGCTACTACCAACCTACGCCGGCCTATATATAATAACAATAACCTTAAGCGCATTTCAAATTGCATGTTATTTGTTGTTGCTATCGTGGTCGACTTTTCAATGCTGTTTTTTAATGATGCGCCCGCTCTACTGAAAAATTTAATAATGACAAAATGACGAGAACAACCAGACAACCTTTATACATACATATAAACCAAGAAGCATGGCCATAGCTAGACGGGCCGTATATTTTCTGGCCAGCAGCAACAACAGTAATGATGACGATTGCAATAGCAACAACCGCAATAATAATAAAAAGTGTGCTTGTGAAAAGCTTTCTGTATTTTGCCCACATTTTATACACCGACCGTTTATTGTTGTTGTGGTTGTAGCCGCCCATTTTGGCATAAGTCTTGTAGACCTTTATGTTTGTTTTATTTCTGTCTGTTTTCAAGTACTTCTCATTTTTAGTTCTTGATGGCGAGTGCTTAACACATTTTTCGCATATTTTTTCAACGACCTCTTGCACTTAAAAATTCTTTCCGTTTTTTTTTACTTTTTTCACTGTGCGTAATTTGTTTTTCCTTTGCATTTCTGTCTGCATTTTTCTATTTTTTTAGTCACTGGTTGATACCTTTTGTCGTGGCAAGCTGTGAATTTTTTTTTCAGGGAAACTTACCAACTAAGAATTTTATGTACATTCAGCTTAATTATTATGTTACGATTGATTAAAATTTTAGCTGACTTGTAAGTTTGCGGCAAAGAACGTCTTGTGAAAGGCAGGCAATTAGAAAATTTTAATTTTGTACTAAAAATATGATAACCGGTCTTGCTCTAGGTTTTGGGCATCATTTAGTCATATAGGATATTTTCAGAATACTGTCCGATCTTTTAAGAGATTAGTTAGGGATTTTTTGAGGTATTATCAGTATCTGTTATCGATAACACTTGGATAACTTTTCGATAACTTACCACTTAGTTAATTGGCGCTTAACCGTCTAAACGGTTATGGCCGCCAAACAAGGCTCGCCACTCGCCCCTTCGCTCCGCCAACTGGCGCCAATTGGTCACACCATGGGGTTAAATCGTTTTCCACCTGGTCCATCCATCGGAGTGGGGGCCGCCCTCTACCACTGCTTCCATTGCGGGCTCCGATAGAAACACTTTCTTGGCCGGAGCATCATCTTTCAGTCGTATAACATGGCCTAGCCAGCGCAGCCGCTGCGTTTTAATTCGCTGAACTATGTGGATGTCTGCGTATAGCTCGCCAGCGCCAACGCGTAGAGGCCCATAAATCTTTCGAAGAATTCTCTCTCGAACACTCCCCAAAGCCGCTTCATCTGCTGTTGTCATGGTCCATGCTTCTGCCCCATATAGCAGGACGGTACGATAAGTGACTTGTAGAGTATGATTTTCGTTCGCCGAGAGAGGACTTTACTTTTCAATTGCCTATCTAGTCCAAAGTAGCATTATTGGCAAGCTGGATTTCAGTCGCTAGTGTTGATGCTGGTCCCAAATAACGAAGTCCTTTACCATTTCGAAATTATGGCTGCCAACAGTAGCGTGGTTGCCAAGGCGCGTATGCGCTGTCTCTTTTGCTCGATGACAGCAGGTACTTCGTTTTGTCCTCATTCACCATCAAACCCATCTTTGCCGCTTCTTTTTCCAGTTTGGAGTAAGCAGAACTAACAGCGCGGGTGTTTAGGCCGATGATATCAATGTCATCAGCATATGCCAGTAATTGCACGCTTTTATAGTATATTGTTCCAGTGCGGTTAAGTTCTGCAGCTAGTATAATTTTCTCAGCATCAAATTAAAGAAATCGCACGGTAGGGGGTCACCCTGTGTGAAAACTCGTTTAGTTTCGAACGGCTCGGAGAGGTCCTTTCAATTCTGACTGAGTTGATGGTGTTGCTCAACGTCATTTTGCACAGCCGTATAAGTTTTGCGGGAAACCAAATTCAGACATAGCGGCATATAGGCAGCTCCTTTTCGTGCTGTCGAAGGCGGTTTTAAAATCGACGAAGAGGTGATGTGTGTCGATTTCTTTTCGACGGGTTTTTTCAAGATTTGGCGCATTGTGAAAATCTGGTCGATAACACTTCCAATAAAACCGATAACTCATGGACATTAAATCAATAACACGCCGATTGGTCATCCCCGAAAAATGGAAAATGGCGAGGTGTATCGCTGCACAAGCGTGGTAAATCAACTTTCTATTCTATCGCCAGTAGTCAAGACACTCGAAGCCGTTCTGCTCCCCTATATCACCGCAAACCTGTGACTTTCCAATAATTAGCATACTTTCCGAAAATTACATAGCACTACCACCGCGCTAAACGCCATTAACAAACAGACAATTGCGGATTGAATCAAGAACCCCACCACAGCGCTGGACTTTTCAAAAGCTTTTGATACAGTAAATCACGGCACGTTACTACAAGATTTGGAAGGGTCCACCCATTCTCCTAGCCTCAAAAGGTGGACTGCGAATCATATTCCCGGGCAGCATAAAAAACGAACCATTTCCCTAGTCTTTCCAGCTTCTTTGCACCGCGGAAACCTGTCTTTGTCACCGGCCAAACCCTCGGCGACCTTATTTAGAAGGTGAACAAGACAAAGGTCGCCCATATGTATGGAATAACATTTGTAACTTGATCTTATACCTTATTTTGCTAGAAGTCTAGAAGACTTTGTTATCGGCAGCTAGCCAGAAGAAGAGACGACAGTACTTCATTGGAACGACCATTCGGAAAACGATTTAATTTTCGTTGTGGTTTTCAACTTAGGCCAGAATGTCCAACGGTGGCCATTGTTCAGCAGAGAAGTCCGTTGCAACGGTTAGCAGCTACTTGAGTTAACGGCTAAGAATTCGGTTTAAATTTTAAAATTTTTTTACTACATATATCAAATCAAATTTGGTTTCAAATTCGAACTTTAAGTTTAATTACGAAATTGACTGTTCTGAATTTGTTTTGAATTTCAAACTTTATGGTTTAGTATTCAATATATAGTATTTCCACTTATAAACTAAAAAAGTTTTGAACATAATAGTTAACTTCATATAAAGCCACGCCTTCGTGCAAAACCAGGCAACAAATACAACATATCTAGAGAATTTTCTTAAATTTTTTTTGAAGGTTTCAAAAAGTTAGAAAAAATGGTGAAAAAAAGGTTTAAAAATCTAGGCTCAAAATTTTAACTTTCGCATTAAAGAAAAATCGAGAAAGCGATCTCCTAAGGGTGTTGAAGATATGTTAAAGCATTGATGTCAAGAGATGCAAGTTGTTTATGCTAAAGCTTCAATCTCGGCAGAGGTGTTTTTCATGCCCCTCGAGGCTGGCATCACAACTTCAAATAAAAATTACGCGGGTTTCTGTTGAGAACTTTCGAAGCTCCAATAAAACGTAACAACGCTGGAGTAAAGTGAAAGTTCAGCTGTGGAGCGTATTCCAGAATGCAGCAGGGGAGGGGGGGTGAGTGCAGCGGTATACGGAGGTATGTCAGCAGTAGAATTCTAGCTTTAACCAATGGACTTACCTTAGCTCGACGGTGTATTTAATAAGTGCGAAGACTAGGATTTTTACTGGCTCCTTCAGCTGAACACCACCGCCTCCATATCCGCTTGCCAAAGAGAGGCAGCATGACAAAGCAGGGACTTCATGGACAGATCAATGGACCAGATTAAAACTAAACCTAAAGGCGGCCGCCGTGGTGTGCTATTAGTGCTTTGCCCACCACACCGAATGTCATGAGTTCAAGTACCTAACAAAGTAAGGTCAAATATTAAGAAAAACTCTACAGTGTATTTCTGATATGAAAAGCATCTTAGAGAAAATTCATCTGCCTTGCGGGTGCCGTTCGGAGCCGGCATAAAACTTTCCCGCCAACAATAATAATTGGTACGCAACAAGAGGACACTTATAAGAAAAAGAAAAAAAAGAGACTTATTTTTCCATACGCAGAGCTTTTGTTGCATAAACCGTCTTATTTTAAGTCCCTAAATATGTTAGAAGTATTGAAGTGAAAAGAGAAAGCAAAAAGTGCACAAATGAAAAATAGTTTAAATGTATTTACGCGAAAGTTATGCAAATTTTATTCAAAATGCAGAGGAAAATAAATTACACTTCTACATGAGAGAGATGCAGTAATGCACTTTATGCAGCTAAGCAAGTGAAATGCAGAAGATGTTAAGTAGAGAAGAGCGCATGGAAATAAAATGCGGTGGAAACTTTAAAAAGGTTGGTTTTCCATTTCTCTTTTTTTTCATTTCAACTTTGTCAGAATAAGTTAAGTAGTTTGCGGTTAGTTTTATGCAATAAATTTAGGATGATTATTTAGAAATGGTAATTTAGTTTAATTTAATGGCTAAAGCTTATGGCACTCATTTACATAAATTAGTTCAATTCTGCGCTTTAGTTGGTATATGTTGCCGTAATTTATCTAGTCTTTCGAATACTCGCCTTTGCATTATAACAGAGGCTGCCCTTAACGTAGATATGAGTCAGTTGTAATGCCTTTATGCCAACCGAGTCTTCAGATATTTTATCATATGGTCTATTTTCTTTCTGAGTCTCTCTTTTATGGCTTTAAACCAAAACTAGCTAAGATCCTATCAGCTTTCACTAGCCCTCCATACCTGCTAAATTAACATTGTTGTGTGATGATAATAATATGTAATATATTGTTACTGAAATTCCTCTTATTTGCAACCTTCTGCTAACGTTCGAATCACTAAACTGATGAATAAATAACTTAAATATTCGATAATGCAAAATGGTCTTTATTAGAGTACACTTCTACTGCTCGACAGATAGCGTGCTTAAATCAAACTGAATACTGATTGCTCAGCTGGCGCTCTTTTATACTCTGTGCTGTGTCGCTCGCATACTTCTAGGCGTTTCTATTACTAGAATCTACTACTTATTTATCAGCTATAAACTTTTCATTTTCATTTATTTATTACGACTCGAAGAGCCTAGCTTATACAATTGAAAAAAAAATATTGCATTAATTAACAATAGGTACAGTAGTTTAAATAGATATGTATATATATATATAAACGAGAATTTGTATTTTAGAATTAGATATATAATAGGAATACGTATCACAAACAGCTCAGATCTTAGTATTTATTTATCTTCATAGATTTGACGTGAGTGTATAACCTTTTTTAAACAAGTTATTATCACTATTTTTTATGTATTCAGGTAGTTCATTGAAGCATTTAACCCTTTGTAAAAAAGGCTATTCTGTTCATATTCTGTTTTATAATTAGGTAATTGAAATCATTGTCTTTGTCTTGTATTTCTTCCATGGGCATCATAATTAACTCTAATATTTGTTCTTAAGTATTCAGGTAAATTTCTGGTTTTTATATTGTATATAAACTTCATCGTAAAGAAAATATTTGTTGCTTCACGCTCATCCAATTTAAACTAAGTAGCATATCTTTTATTGGGGTATAATAACGTTTGTTTAGGATGAATCGCATAGCTTTATTCTGCATTTTTTGCAATTTATCGATTTGCGAATCTTTCATAACAAATAAAATTGTAGAGCAATATAAAAAGTAAGGTTCAACAACGGATCGATATACTTTAGTTTATCAGCTATAACTACAGATGCACGCCTATAGCCTCTCATATGCGCGTGTATATGTGAGTGATACTTGTACAATTATAGCATACTTTTGAGAGTATCTCAGATATATGCATGTGTTTTTGCGTTACTCTCCGCTGCTTGTATGGACATATGGGTAGACATAATGATGATTTGTTGATGTGCATATACAATTCACTGCTTAGTATCGGCTTAGAGATGATAGTATCCCTTAGTGTTGCTAATATTCATCACAATATCTACTCGCCTAAGCCATCTACAACTTTCCTATAATAAATCAATAACTTTTCGATGACTCGTTGATAACATCGACAGCTCGATAACGTTTTATTGTCGTTAGAAATTTTATAAAAAATCAATAACAAATTGATAACACGTCCATACCTCGTCGATAACACCGCGATGTCTCGTCGATGACCAACCGATGAATTTCGATAACAAACCGTTAACACTTTCGATAACAACTTTTTAACACGTCGTCCGGTCTGGGTTTGCTGCTTCTGTGTTCGCTTTTTTTCTGCAAAAAGGTTATTTATCTTATAGCGTTTTCTCTTCTAAAAAAATTGTTGCCTAAATAAAAGATTAAACCTTGATAGAGTTGCTCCTACCTCCGAAAACTCTCAATTTTTATAGTGGATGAAAAGAACATAAATGGCTACCCCGTGTATTAGCTGATCTTCACGCGCTGTCAATAACAATTAAAATTCATTAGCAATTATTGTCTCTACTAAATTTTCGTTGCTAAAAATTTGTCAAGTTACGAAAACAAATTATCACGATCAGCTGGTTTAGCAGGGTTACACTGCCACACCGCCATTTAAGTGTAACGCTTTTACGTTGCGAGCAGGCAAACATTTTCGCAAAAGAACGAAATACCCCGTAGCGGCGTATCCAGCTTTTTAGAATAGAAAAAAATATATTAACAACCCTTGCGCGACGTACAAAAAGTGTAGCACTTTTTCCAGAAATGAAAATGCTATCATATGTCCGGGCTCACCGGCGTGACCCAGCAAAACCATGTTGATAAGGCTGAGTGTCTCACCGTAGTCCTTACGACTGAAGAGCTGAGTTCTCTAATACAAAATTTTGTCACAGATGTCCCTTTAATTGGCTGAAAGCGTCTATCTTTGAGGTTATGTGCTTCCGAGCACGTCTTCTAAAATTGGCCCGACGCACAGCATTACGTGCTGTATTTGTGAAGGCTCATGACATTACACCTTCATATTCTAAACATTTTAAAGTTTCTTGAATACCATAACCATAAATTTTCTCCATCGCTTCCAGGATCAACGAGCCTAAACAATGTGTCGCAAAGTCTTCTGTACATTGTTGTGTTCTTTACCTTTTTTTTTGCATTAAAGACAATTAAACTGTTTCATTTTTATTGAGATTAAGGCTACCCCTTTGGTATGTCTAAAAGAACAAGATTTCTGAATATATCTTACACATTTGCGATTATTAAAATTGTTTCAATGATCTAACTACCCCCCTGACTCATTGTCATGAGTAGCTTTCTACTGTGTTACCAGTCCAATACGATTGGTTTGACCTTTCGCATAACGGGTTGCTTGCAGTGCATTTTCTCCTTCTACCTTAGTGCTGTAATTTATTTCATTAAAAAGATTTCGATGGTTGTTTCGGTACACCTTGCTTCTTGGTCAGTGTTTTGCAAAGCCTTGCTGTTTATAAATTTTCATAAAAGGTCCTGACGTTTGCCCTTTGGAAGCTGCTGTTACTTTATGAAATATGGATGTATTCCCTATGTAAACATTTATTCTTACGACTCATTTAAATGAAAATAAGGAAATTGATCGCTTTTAGTGGTATCCTCGAATCCCTTACTGAACTGTTGTTGTTGTTGGTGTAGCGATAAGGACACTCCCGAAGGTCTTTGGTCCTTCGCCGGGTGCAGATCCGGTACGTTCCGGTATCAAGCCAGACCATCTCGGGAAGGATTTGTTATAACCACATCGGACCTTCTAAGCCATAGCGCCCTCCCACCCCCTAGATCCACGAGGAGTTCGGGGTTGCCAGAGCATCGGTTGTTAATGTAACAGGATTCGCCACGGATAGGTGATTTTGGGTTTGGAAGAGCTACATATTGCGCTGGCAACCCGAAAGGGTTGCGCTACATAACCCCTTGAATCTATTTCGTATTTTAGTCGCCTCCTACGACAGGCATACCTACCGCGGGTATATTCTAACACCCTAACCCGCTGGGGGCTCTCACTGGAGCATTGGCGTTACCTCCATTATTTTTCGGTCGTCCAGAGCGTAACCAAATGTTTTCACTTTGTCCATAACCAATGCAATTTATTCACGAAAACACCAAATAAAGTTAGTTTCTATCTTTTTTCCCTCCATCCTGTTGTATAATCACTGGATGAGAGCCTTTCCAAGGCAATTTTTTTTGTCTCATAAACAAGCGCATCCAATGTGGTGACTTACTAGATGTCGAAGATAGTATCTTATAAACTAGGGCATCTGCTTCCATTCGGGTAGCGTGGTCTAGACCGCTAAGACTCGTACCAAACTAAGCTCGCAAAAGATTGAAACTCATTTATCTTCCTGCATACTTCGTTTAAATCAAAATTTATAAAAAAAAATTGTTTATATTCGAAACACAAAGCAGGCATTGAGCTTAAAAACAGCAAAGCGCTATTATTTATATTTACATCCACACAAACTTTTCTATCCATTTTTTTCTTTAATGTAGATTAACAAAAGTCCATGCAAAGAGCTGCGGTCCATGCGCTATCTGATGACGCAAAGTAATCGATTTTTTTTAAGCAAATATTTATTCAAATTTTTGCAACAGAAAATGCAAAAATAACAGCACAGTAAATTGTAAAAATAAAATTTAAGCTCAATAAACACTTTTTTGTCAAATATAGCGAAATTGCGCCAAATTACTCCAAACCCATAAAGTACAGAGTTTATTTAATTGAATGAAAACAAAAGTAAATAAAAAACAGATAAATAAAAGAATATCGGTATAAAAGCAAGTAATTGATATTGATGAATACATTTTCGCTCCGAATGAAAACGTAGAAATTGAAAGTAACTTGAAGCAAAATTAGGGACTACGTAGCTGGGTTAATTTGATATTTTGAAAATCATTTGCACAAGTAAAGGTGTCTAAGTTCGGGTGTAACCGAACATTATATACTCAGCGTGAGCTTCAATTGTACATTTCATTTCAGATAAATTACTTTTCTACATAACACGTGGCACCGCCCGTTTAAAAAAAAATGCCTCCCCATTTCCTCTTGCAATAAAACTTGATAAGTGAAATACCATTGATTCAAAACTATTTTTTGCTAATTTGGGAAGCAGCATCAACACTAGCAACAACATCAGCACTGAAATCCAACGAAGAATCAATCTTGCCAATAAATGCCACTTTGGACTAGGTAGGCAATTGAAAAGTAAAGTCCTCTCTCGGCGAACGAAAATCATACTCTACAAGTCACTTATCTTTAACCGATCTCGTCCAATTTTATAGAAATATTTCCTGCTATAGGGAAAATTTGTGTACCCAATTTTATTACGATCCATTAATTTTTCTTCGACATATGGCTCCCGAAACATAGAAAATTGCTTAGCCATTAAATGGGCGGTGCCACGCCCATTTTTTTAAGTTTGAAGTTTTTCCTATTTATTGTTATAAATCCACTTGGGAAATGAAATACCATTACTATAAAGCTCTTTTGCAAAGATATAGCTTACTTTATTCGTCCACGACCCTTTTAAAAATTTTTGTATATAGAAGTGGGCGTGTTCCTTAACCGATTTCGTTAATTTTTTCTTCAAGGCGTTCCTTATAGTAAAGGCAACCTCTCTGTCGAATTTTGTTACGATAGGTTTAACGATTTTTGGTTTATAATTAACAATATTTCTAAAATTGATTTTATCGCAAGTGGGCGGTGCCACGCCCATTTTAAAATTTGTTTTTTTCAAATTTTTATCAATAGTCTCAATGTCAGTCCACACATCAAATTTCGACATTCTAGGTGTCTTATTTACTAAATAATGAGGTTTTTTGTGTTTTCCAAAATGTAATATATATAAAAAGTGGGCGTGGTTATCAACCGATTTAGCTAATTTTCAATACCAATACATTCTGGCTCCAGATAAGCTCCTGAACCAAATTTGGTGAAGATATCTCAATATTTACTCAAGATATCGTGTTAACGGACAGACCGACGCACGGACGGACAGACATGGCTCAATCAAATTTTTTTCGACACTGTTGATTTTGATATATGAAAGTCTATATCTATCTCGATTTCTTTATACAACCAACCGTTATCCAATCAAAGTTAATATGCTCTGTGTGCAAAGCGCGCTGAGTATAAAAAATGAAAAATACGTCATTGGTGATCATATGAATACCATAAAAAAATCACTAAAAATAATGGATGCTATTAATAACATGTTTCTGGTGTTGTTGTTGTTGTTGAAAAAACACAAAGCATTTCCCCATCAAAATTATGGAATTCGTGCAAGTGGAAAACGGTAAATGAATTATTTACATAAGTAATGGAGCGTAAAGACCAAAGTAATTTTTCAATGCCTAGCATAATTTGCAAAGGTATGGTTAACTTACAGCATACCGTTATAAGCTGAATTTCAAGAGCATTCATTATATATATTGACCTTTTATGTCGGAATGTACTGACAGCTGCACGATGAACATAGGCGGTGGGGTGCTGGGATCTAGTCCAGTGTATCTCCACATCACTTAAGCGCATTAGTTTTTCAGTGTGTTTAAAGCAGAAATACTCTTGATTCGGGAAGTGATAGCACAAGCCTTACCACCTATAATCTTACCTCCAGAAATACACTCTAAACATATGCACCATCCTGGCAGCGGATCTCAACGGAATTGTAATGAGATGATTCTTGAGCTGGAACTTATTGGCTTAGGCAGTTTTCAAGAGAAAAAACTCAGTCATTTTTATACTCAGCTGAGCAGAGCTCACAGAGCATATTAATTTTGTTCGCATAACGGTACCCCGTAATGGCATAAACTAATCGAGATAGATATAAAAATAAAATAAATAAATGTTAGGCGCGAAAACCTCCGAAGAGATTTAGGCCGAGCTTCGCTTCCAATTTGCGTCGTGCTCCTTTTAATTTTTCCTACAAATTGGCGGGACGGGACCTACTTATTTTATGCCGACTCCGAACGGCATCTGCAAGGCACTGAGTTTTCATTGAGAGCTTTTCATGGCAGAAATACACTCGGAATGCTTGCCAAACACTGTCGAGATAGATATAGACTTCTATATATCAAAATGATCTGGGCGAAAAATGAAATTCATTTAGTCATGTCTGTCCGTCTGTCCGTAAACACGATAACTTGAGTAAATTTTGAGGTATCTTAATGAAATTTGGTATTTAAGTTCCTGGGCACTCACTTTGATCTTATGACACAATAGAAAATTAGTAAAATTTAGGAGAATGGGTGTGACACCGCCCACTTTTAAAAGAAGGCAATTTTAAAGTTTTGCAAGCTGTAATTTGGCAGTTTAGTATGTAATCTTCATTGTTACGTTAATAAAATACAACAAAGTGAAGGCGTACTCAGTGTGGACATTTTAAAAGTTTCATTTCCAGAATGTAGATATATAATGAAAAGAGGTCAAGGAGTCTTCATATCCATAAGTTTATAGCGATTTGCGCTGGTGGTTACGCAAAAGGCAAACGTGATAAAGGATAGGTATTTCTCATTAAGACTCATACAAAGTTGTAATCCCGTTATTATTCACACTCCTTATCAATCTAGGGCGTTGATCAGACAATTAAATAAAAGCGTTGGGCGCGTGAAATTTCTAAAAATGTGAGGCGTAGCATAACCTGATTAAGGTTCAGTTGGTTTTACTTATGACCATCAATAGAAATATGACGCGTCCAACGCTTTTATTTAATTGTCTGATCATTGCCCTAGATTGATAAGGAGTGTGATGACTAGTAACTAGGACCTACCTAATTATTTTATAGTTTTTAGTATTATTATTACTTCATGTAAGTATTGTTTTCAATAAAACCGTTTAACTTAAAAATTTTGTTTAATTATTTGTTTTTCAAGTTTTTAGTCTTTATTTAATTGCCTATTATTTCTCATTCTATTTAGTTCATTTAGTGACTCATTATTACAAGGACTATTTCCTGACAATTTGTTACAACCTAAGTCCTCAATACATAATCCTTCCAAAGACTTTACTCGACTCTGCGCCACGTATGCTTGTCCCTCCTCCAGCTCCAAAATATTTTGATGTCACTTCTACCGGACTGTATGCAATATTTGTTCCAAATATGAGCCAAATCGGTCATCATAGGCGGCTTTCTATTCATGTATGTATTATGTGTTCCAAATATGGACCAAATCAAATCGGACCACAAATACGATTTTTGTGAATATCTCGATCCTTGCGCCACCTAGCGGCGATTTTTTTGATAGGTCGCTTTCTATTCTTGTATGTATTATGTGTTCCAAGCATGAGCCAAATCGGACCACAAATACGATTTTTGTGAGTATCTCGATCCATGCGCCACCTAGCGGCGATTTTTTTCTTATTATTGCATTGTCATCGGGTTCTGAAGTATATTCCAAGTTTCAAGCTTGTAGCTCATCGGGAAGTTACTTAAATTTCAATTACAAAATTCGTTCACAACGGCCGTGCATGCAGCCTGCCTGTCAACTCAAGCTAAATAAAACCGTTTAATAAAACAGGTAACCGCAAAAAAATCTGAAACGGTATGACTTTGAATTAAAACAAAGTTCAGGAACCCCGTGTCGGCTGACAAAAAAAATTGCCTAAAATCAGAAACTTTGTTTAAGGGACTAAGGCTAATTCTTTATTTTGCTAAAATTCAATGAAATAAGGATTGTTAGTGAAAATTTTACATTTTTACTTAAGATTCGTGTTTCGAACACGAGTTTTCGTGAATTTTTCATAAAATTTTGAACCTCAGGTTATAATGATTTTATTATATATTTGCATATGTGTTTTATAAAAAATTTCAAAAACTATTTTGCTTAAGTAAAACAAAGAGAAAACTGCAAAAACAAGCCTTGTGATAGTACTTTTCTACATGAGTGTAAGTATAACAAATCATTTACGCTTGAGTACCAAGAAATAAAAGCTTGAAGCCCTCTACCTCTGCTTCCATAGGCGGGTTCCGATAGAAACACTTTCTTGGCCGGAGCATCATCCTTCATTCGCATAACATGGCCTAGCCAGCGCAGCCGCTGCGTTTTAATTCGCTGGACTATGTTGATGTCTGCGTATAGCTCGTACAGCTCATCATTAAATCTTCTTCGGTACTCGCCATCGCCAACGCGTAGAGGTCCATAAATCTTTCGAAGAACTTTTCTCTCGAACACTCCCAAATCCGCTTCATCTGCTGTTGTCATGGTCCATGCTTCTGACCCATATATCAGGAAGGGTACGATAAGTGACTTGTGAAGTATGATTTTCGTTCGCCGAGAGAGGACTTTACTTTTCAATTGCCTACCTAGTCCAAAGTAGCATTTATTAGCAAGATTGATTCTTCGTTGGATTTCAGTTCTGATGTTGTTGCTAGTGTTGATACTGGTTCCAAAATAAACGAAGTCTTTTACTATTTCGAAATTATGGCTGCCAACAGTAGCGTGGTTGCCAAGGCGCGTATGCGCTGTCTCTTTGCTCGATGACAGCAGGTACTTCGCTTTGGCCTATTCACCATCAAACCCATCTTTACCGCTTCTCTTTCCAGTATGGAGTAAGCAGAAGTAACAGCGAGGGTGTTTAGACCGATGATATCAATATCATCAGCATATGCCAGTAATTGCACCCTTTTATAGTATATTGTTCCAGTTCGGTTAAGTTCTGCAGCTAGTATAATTTTCTCCAGCATCAAATTAAAGAAATCGCACGATAGGGTGTCACCCTGTCTGAAACCTCGTTTAGATTCGAACGGCTCGGAGAGGTCCTTCCCAATTCTGACTGAGCTGATGGTTTGCTCAACGTCATTTTGCACAGCCGTATAAGTTTTTCGGGGAAACCAAATTCAGACATAGCGGCATATAGGCAGCTCTTTTTCGTGCTGTCGAAGGTGGCGTTAAAGTCGGCGAAGAGGTGATGTGTGTCGATTCTTTTTTCACGGGGTTTTTCAAAGATTTGGCGCATTGTGAAAATCTGGTCGATGGTAGATTTACCAGGTCTGAAACCGCACTGATAAGGTCCAATCAGCCGGTTCACGGTGGGCTTCAATCTTTCGCACAATACACTTGAAAGGACCTTATATGCGATATTAAGAAGGCTGATTCCACGATAGTTGGTGCATTTTGCAGTATCCCCCTTCTTGTGGACTGGGCAAAGAACACTTAGATTCCAACCGTCGGGCATGCACTCTTCCGCACATATTTTGCTAAGAAGCTGCTGCATGCGTCTTACCAACTCCTCGCCGCCGTACTTGAATAGTTCCGCAGGCAATCCATCAGCGCCCACGGCCTTGTTGTTTTTCAATCTGGTTATTGCTATTCTAACTTCGTCATAATCGGGCGGGGGACATCTATTCCATCATCATCGATTTCCGGATCAGGTTCTTCATCTCTGCGCGGTGAATTGCTGCCTCCATTTAGGAGAACAGAGAAGTGTTCCCTCCATAATCTAAGCTTTCTCTGGACATCAGTTACAAAGTCGCCGTTTTCGTTCCTACAGGAGTTTGCCCCGGTCTTAAAACCTTCCGTCTGTCGCCGTATTTTTTTGGTAAATTTTATTTATTTATTTATTTAAGTCTACAGTACCAAATACCTTACAGACTAGAACAATATATGTATTTTGATAAATCCCAAACAGGGAAGTAAATATTATATAGAACTAGCAGACCCGTTGTTCTGCCCTAAATTTGGCCTATCTGCATATATTTTGATGATCTTTTTCCGTCTAACTCTGCCCTACCCCTCTACACTTTTTCCTAATCTTTTTATTCACTCCTCCCTTCGCCTTTTTCGCTTCATCTCCATCTTCGTTTTTCTCCTTCTTCTTCATCTCTTATTGCCAGTCCCAGAGGGTGTTATGTATTTTGTTCCAGTCCCATTCCGAGTCTCAGTCCCAGTCCTAGTCCTAATCCCAGTCCTAGTCCATCTCTGGTATACTTCCAGGAAAAAGGCATCGTAAATACTAATATAGGCAAATTTATAAACGAAATTTCAGGCAAATCGAATAGGAAGTATATAAATAGGTATGTGGGTATTATTAATTCATTTCTTTATTTCGGTTTCGCATGCATATTTATCAGTTTTGCCAGGTTGCAAGCAACAGCTTTCATTTGATATCCATATTGTATTAACACATTCTAGGGGTACCCGGGTCCACGTTTTGGGCTATATCTCGAGACCCTAGCCTCCCAGTTGTATGAAAATTATCCGGTACTATAGCACTCATCAACAGTTTTCTTTTGATATCCATATTGTATAAACATATTCTAGTGGTACCCGGGTCCACGTTTTGGGCTATATCTCGAGACACTAGCCTCCCAGTTGTATGAGAATTATCCTGTACTAAGCACTCATCAACAGCTTAAATTTGATATCCTATTGTATAAACACATTCTAGGGGTACCCTGGTCCACGTTTTGGGCTATATCTCGAGACCCTAGCTTCCCAGTTGTATGAAAATTATCCTGTACTATAGCACTCATCAACAGCTTTAATTTGATATCCATATTGTATAAACACATTCTAGGGGTACCCGGGTCCACGTTTTGCTCTCAAGACCCTAGGCACGTAGCGAAAAGAAGGTAGACGTTGGCCGATTCTCAGACCTACCCAATATGCTCACAAAATTTCATGAGATTCGGTTCAGCCGTTTCGGAGGAGTTAAGCGTCTAAAACCGTGACAGAAGAATTTTATATATTAGATAATACAAAAAACAAGTTTTTACTAACAAATTGCATTAAGTGGTTTTACAAAGTGTGATTTTGAGGAAGAAAAGTCAACATGATTTGTGATTGAAAATAAAGCATTCATTTCACGCAACGCCCGAACAATAGGCGCGATACTCGCATATTTTGTTTTAAAATTTTCTAAATAAAAGGGGAATATTGTACGCAGATTTCTTCGCTGATCATTAAAATGAATACGCTCAAGTAAAACTGGACAATCAACTACGCCATTAATAACGTTAAACACGAACCCAAGTGAAACAACTTTCCGTCGCTTTTCCAAAGAATCCAAATTTATTAGCATACGTCGAGCATCATACGAGGGAGCTGAATCCTCGAACCGAAGGCAACGTCATGCGTGTTTCAGAAAAACTTTTTGCACCCGCTCGATCCTATTTTACAGCTAAATTGTTTTATTTTTCGCAAAAAAGTAAAGTGCCGTAAACAATTTAAAGAACGGAAAAAGAGAATAAAATAAAACTTCTCTGAAACAAGAGATAATTACATATACACGCGCTCATATACGTCCAGGGTTTAAAAGTTTGATTTAAATCTTGAACTTTTTGGTCTACATATGTATATGATGAAACTTATTTTGGTTTTAAATGCAGACCTTGCAAAGTTTAAAAAAACGAGCTCATATGACAGGTTTTGAACTAAAACATTTTGGTTTAAATTTTAGTCAAGAAAATTCCCATTTTTCAAACCAAGAAAGACATTTTATTAAAACATTTTGGGTTAGATTCAAATCTTAATTGTTTGAATGTGAAATCAAAAGATATTAGAACCAAAACATTTCTGTTTGTTTTTTAAACCTTTGAGTTTAAATTTGAAACATTAAAAAATTAGAATTTAAACATTGTAATCTAAATTTCTCTGCAGCTCAAACTTTCGGTTTGAATTTATATGTATAAAAAACCCTCGAATTAAAACATTTTTTTAAATGTTTAATACCAGTTTCACACAGATAATTAATGAAATAATTAGTCAAGTTTTCTACATTAAAGCTCTTTTTGAAATCAATCTTCCGTACAAAAGGAAATTTCTAATTATATCATTATTTTGTTTTATTGAATGCCCAATAGGGTCGTAAATCTAGTACATTTTGCTTGATGGGTCGAATTTTGATGTCGATGTTACAAATGACACTCAAAAATAAATTATTTTCAGATCGCGGGTTCGAATCGAGCTCAAGGCCTAACAATAATATCATTATTATTGTTATGATAAATTTTTTCTTAATTGAAAAAATTTTTAAATTAGAATAGAAGAAAGAAAAAATTTAGACAACTGCCAAAGCTCGTTGTATAGATCCATTTCGGAAACTGCTAAATTCCTTCATCGGCAACGTTTAGGCGCCACTGCTATAACCATTCAGCCATCACAGCGGTTTTTTGTTTGTCTCATTAATCCTACTTCTATTCTGGTTCGTGCCAATTGATATTCACAACACTGCGACATCTGTTGCAGAATGGATGTGAAAATTGGACTTGTTTTATGGCAATGCCGCCATAGTGTCATATTTTATTGACACTTTTTCCCCGTACTCTGGGATGTATTAACAATTTTTGTTGTTATATCGGCCTACTGATTTTAAGATCGCGGGTTCGAATCGAGCTCAAGGCCTAACAATAATTTTTTTTTATCATTATTATTGTTATGATAATTGAAAAAATTTTTAAATTAGAATAGAAGAAAGAAAAAATTTAGACAACTGCCAAAGCTCGTTGTATAGATCCATTTCGGGAACTGCTAAATTCCTTCATCGGCAACGTTTAGGCGCCGCTGGAATAACCATTCAGCCATCACAGCGGTTTTTGTTTGTCTTCATTAATCCTACTTCTATTCTGGTTCGTGCCAATTGATATTCACAACACTGCGACATCTGTTGCAGAATGGATGTGAAAATTGGACTTGTTTTATGGCAATGCCGCCATAGTGTCATATTTTATTGACACTTTTTCCCCGTACTCTGGGATGTATTAACAATTTTTGTTGTTATATCGGCCTACTGATTTTAAGATCGCGGGTTCGAATCGAGCTCAAGGCCTAACAATAATTTTTTTTTATCATTATTATTGTTATGATAAATTTTTTCTTAATTGAAAAATTTTTTAAATTAGAATAGAAGAAAGAAAAAATTTAGACAACTGCCAAAGCTCGTTGTATAGATCCATTCGGGAACTGCTAAATTCCTTCATCGGCAACGTTTAGGCGCCGCTGCTATAACCATTCAGCCATCACAGCGGTTTTTTGTTTGTCTCATTAATCCTATTTCTATTCTGGTTCGTGCCAATTGATATTCACAACACTGCGACATCTGTTGCAGAATGGATGTGAAAATTGGACTTGTTTTATGGCAATGCTGCCATAGTGTCATATTTTATTGACACTTTTTCCCCGTACTCTGGGATGTATTAACAATTTTTGTGTTATATCGGCCTACTGATTTTAAGATCGCGGGTTCGAATCGAGCTCAAGGCCTAACAATAATTTTTTCTTTTTATCATTATTATTGTTATGATAAATTTTTTCTTAATTGAAAAAATTTTTAAATTAGAATAGAAGAAAGAAAAAATTTAGACAACTGCCAAAGCTCGTTGTATAGATCCATTTCGGGAACTTCTAAATTCCTTCATCGGCAACGTTTAGGGTTCCCGAAATGGATCTATACAACGAGCTTTGGCAGTTGTCTAAATTTTTTCTTTCTTCTATTCTAATTTAAAAATTTTTTTCAATTAAGAAAAAATTTATCATAACAATAATAATGATATTATTGTTAGGCCTTGAGCTCGATTCGAACCCGCGATCTTAAAATCAGTAGGCCGATATAACAACAAAAATTGTTAAATTATTTTCAATAACTTACAAAAAAATAGAAAAACACCAAAAAAATTTAAAATCTTTGTTTTCGCTGCATTTGCAGCAAAAGATAATATTGCTTTTTCAAATTTTTTTTGGCAAGGTGTAAAATGTTATAAAGAGTCGCACCTGCATCTTAATTTGATTGCCTTAATAGTTAAGAAGGAAACGGCTAATATCCATTTTAACTATTTTTTCTAAAAGCGTAATTTTTTTTGGGCGGCTGACAGATGTTCGCTTAATTAAACAAGTGGCCCTGTGTGAAAAGGAAAACTTAATTATTTTAATAAACAAAATTGTGATTCGTTTTTTTTCATAATTTTATTAAAAATTGTAGCTAATACCTCGAGTTAAGTTCTTTTCATTAAATACCACAATACTAATATCAAAGTACCTCACTGCTGGTTTCAAAGCATTGATCGCCGTATCTTTATACTCAGCTGAGCAGAGCTCACAGAGATTATTAACTTTGTTCGCATAACGGTAATCCGTAACGGCATAAACTAATCGAGATAGATTTAGACTTCTCTATATCAAAATGATCTGGGTGAAAAAAGAAATTCATATAGACATGTCCGTCCGTTCGTCCGTCCGTCCATCCGTAAACACGATAACTGGAGTAAATTTTTAGGTATCGTAATGAAATTTGGTATGTAAGTTCCTGGGCACTCATCCCAGATCGCTATTTAAAATGAACGAAATCGGACTATAACCACGCCCACTTTTTCGATATCGAAAATTTCGAAAAACCGAAAATGTCCGATAATTCATTACCAAAGACGGTTAAAGCGATGAAACTTCGTAGGTGGGTTGACTTAATGACGCAAAATAGAAAATTAGTAAAATTTTGGACAATGGGCGTGGCTCCGCCCACTTTTAAATGAAGGTAATTTAAATGTTTTGCAAGCTCTAATTTGGAAGTCGTTGAAGATATCATGATGAAATTTGGCAGGAACGTTACTCCTATTACTATATGTGTGCTAAAAAAATTTTTAAAAGTCAAATTTAAACAAAAAATTTAATATCTTTACAGTGCATAAGTAAATTATGTCAACATTCAACTCCAGTAATGATATGGTGCAACAAAATACAAAAATAAAATAAAATTTTAAAATGGGCGTGGCTCCGCCCTTTTTCATTTAATTTGTCTAGAATACTTTTAATGCCATAAGTCGAACAAGAATTTACCAATCCTTTTGAAATTTGGTAAGGGCATACCTTCTATGCCGATAACTGTTTTCTGTGAAAATGGGCGAAAGCGGTTGAAGCCACGCCTAGGTTTTATACACGGTCGACCGCCTGCCCTTCCTCTTAGCCGTTAACGCGATAACTTGAGCAAAAATCGACATATCTTTACTAAACTTAGTTCACGTACTTATCTTGACTCACTTTATCTTGGTATTAAGACTGGGCAAAATCCGACTATGGCCACGCCCAATTTTTCGATATCGAAAATTACCAAAAACGAATAAAATTCCATAATTCTATACCAAATACGAAAAAGGGATGAAATATGGTGATTCTGGGTCACCCTGGTCCACATTTTGGTCGATATCTCGAAACCGCCTTCACATATACTACTAAGGGCCACTCCCTTTTAAAACCCTCATTTGATACCCATATCGTAAAAACACATTATAGAGTCACTCCTGGTCCACCGTTTTGGCGATACCTCGAAAAGGCTTCCACCTATAGAACTAAGGATCACTCCCTTTTAACCTTTGATTTGATACCCATATCGTACCCATATCGTACGGCCCACTCCCTTCTAAAATACTCTTTAATACCTTCCATTTGATACCCATTCATACAAACACGTTCCAGGGTTACCCTAGGTTCATTTTCCTACAAAGTGATTTTCCCTTATTTTGTCTCCAAAGCTCTCAGCTGAGTATGTAATGTACGGTTGCACCCGAACTTAGCCTTCCTTACTTGTTTTATAGTAGTTTCTTCATCAAAAATGGGATCGGACACTTCCAGTAGGAAAAGAGTACAGCTGCTTAATTGCAAAATAAAACTTGCAGTACTCTCTGCCACGCGCGGCGCTTAAGCTATTACTTTACTTTGAATTCCAAAAGCATCTGCCACTAAAATGAAATGCAGATGTTATTGCACTTTATTTAGAAATACAAAATTATTTTACATACCAGTTTGTTAACATATGCCAATATTGTTTTTTATTTAAGTTGCTTTTCTCAAAAGAAATTAACTGATAATTTCCAGAGAATTTAATTTCAACAATTAAAACATCTTCGTTGCTCTCCATTTTTCACAAAATTAGTGTGTAAACATGTAAGATTGCTGCATAGGGTATAGATATAAAATGTTTAAAAGAGTTTTAATTTAAAGCCACCCTTTTGGCTAAAACTCAAACCCAAAAATATATTAAAAATAAGTGCCAAGCTAATTAAGAATGCAAAACTTTTAAGTTTTAATTTTAAACCACTTATTGAAAATAACATTTCTCAAAATTCGAAATTAATATTTAAATTAAATATTTTCAAAATTTGATTTATTTTCCAACAGTTTAAAATATAGAACAAAAAGGCCATACGGCTACAACTTTTTGGTTTTAATTTTAAACTTTTCATCGAAAATTATATTTTACAAATGTCTTGACTATAATCGAAACCAAGATATCTTAGAAATCTCTTAAAACGTTTAAGTGGTTTGGAATTTAGTATAAAATACCTTAAAGTGTGCAGTAAACTTTGCTAGGTTTAAAAAATAAACTAAAATATTTGACCGTGTATTTTCAGTGTTTATTGCAGCTATACATATCTTACTTTTTTATTAGCACTAAAAAAACACATTATTTTTCCTGGTTGTAATATTTGTTTGAACTTTTATGAAATACACCAGAGCGATTGTTGCTTAAACAAACCAGAGCTGCTTTATATTAAGTGCAGCACAGCAACATGCGACATAACGTGACCAGCAATTATTGCTTGGTGTAAAAGAACAAAGCGATGAAAGTAAAAGAAAAACAATTTTCTAATTATTTATTTCCGAAATAAAAAGTTTGTAAAAGTGATTTAAAAACACTAGCCTCCAGTATGTGAAAATTACGCGAAGTTGCAGAAATGTAGTGCAGTAGGAAATGCAAGGAAATTAAAATCTGTCAAATACAGTCCACTGTATACCCAGCGCTTGTATTTTACAAGGGTATTATAACTTAGATTGCATAACGGTTGTTTGTAATGACATAAAGGAATCCAGGTAGAGATAGACTTCCTTATATCAAATTTACCGGAATCGAATAGAGTTTTTCTTTTTTTTTAGGCGTGTCCGCCCTCCGTACGCCCGTGAACACCACAACTTGAACAAAAAGTAAGCTATTTTTATGAAATATGAATACTGGTTCACATATCTGGACCGACCCAGAACAGATTGGTATTGAAAATGAGCAAAATCGGTCTGTAACAACTTGCTCCTTTTCGATATCGAAAATTTCAAAAGTTGGATAAAGTTTTAAAAGGTATACGTGTGTTAACTTTATGACCCAAAATAGAAATTTTGGAAAATTGTGAAAGAAGAAAATTTAAAAAATTTTGTAAGCAATTAACATAGAGCCGTTGACGATATCATTCCGAAATTTGGTAGGAAAGTTGTCGTTACATACACACACTAAGTGATGATTGGCAAAATCGATTGATGTCCACGAAGCTTTAAAAAAATTTTTTTAAGCCTAATATTAACAAAAAGTTAAATATATATTAAGATCATAATAATATTTCTTGTCAGTACTGGCATGATAAAGCAAAGTGCGAAAAAAAATTGTATTGTGATTTCGTCACTATCCCATGGTTTTATGATTTAAGGACGGTTTATCGTTTTTCTATGAAAAGTTATCGCTTTATTATTTAAAATTTGTCGATTGTTTATCGAATAGTTGCCGATAAGTTATCAAAAAATTTCCGATTTGTTTTCGAATAATTATCGATTTATTATCGAAAATTTTCCATTATTTATCGATATGTTATTAAAAATGTATCGATTTTCTATGATTTTTTTAACGAAATGTTACCAGTTTATTAACGGCGTCTTATCGATTTGTGATCAAAAGTTATCGCAATATGATTGATTTGCTATCTAAAAGTTAGCGACTTTTTAGCATAAAGCTATCGATTTCTTATGAGAGTGTTTCCAATTTGTTATCGGCATGTTATTGATTTGTTACGAACGCCTAATCGGTTTTTTATGAGACATATTCCGAAAAAACTGCACTGTATAGATAATATGATGCCAAAAGAAGCCGATGATACTGCTATAGCAAACCAATAACTCGACCATTTTAATTTGCAACTGCACTTCCTATATCTAATATCACTGACCAAGCTTAATTCAAAGGCAGTGTGCGGTCAGAATATCCGGCATTAATCTACAGTCCTCTCTGTTTAATGATAGGAGTCACTTTGTTAGTTTAAAGGTGTTCCTGGTAAAGTTACCTTTTTGGGATTTAACTTCAACCCCAGGGCGAGTTTTAGGTAACTTAAACAACTTAGTTTTATAGACATTTACCTGTTAGTTTATGAGTATTTGGTACTCATGCTTTTTTCTGTTTCTTCGATTCATTCTTTTCTTGCTTCTGCAGAGCTCATTCTTGAACAGGACTTTTATGCATTGGATTTATCTTGGTTTGAACACATTTATTTAATGACTTCATTTTTCCATCACAAAGCAAATGCCATTATTATTAATGGTCCTATAAATGCGCATAAATTGCCAATAAGCCAATAACAATTTACTTAATATTACTTGTTAATAATACAATAAACCCATAATCACTTTTCCACACAGACATCTTTATGTGTAACTACTAAAGAATTTAATGCTCTTAAATAATCATATTAAGTGAAATTATGAATAGAAAATTGTGCAAAAGTACTTATAAAATTGCTGGTATGACTTTGGAAGTAATTACTATAATTATTACCAAGAAGGAAATCGATTGTTGGCACTTAAACGTTTGAAATATCCAACAAAACGAAACGAAAAAATAGCAAATGAAATGGCCAAGAACGGTTGTACTACGGACGAGTCGGGATTGGAAAAAATTGTTTCATCTTCATCACAAATAAACTTACGCTTTCGCATCAATGATTGTGTGATGACATGGACTAATCAGTTCCCTCTGAAGAAAGTGTCCACATAAGGTATTACATTAATATTTCTATAACACTCTTGGTCGATGTCCAAGATAGCAAACGAAACTAAACAGATTGCAGGTCACATGGTTTTGCAGAGAAAGACGAAAACGTACACAATTTATTAAAGGGCTGCTTTGGATACATGTGGTAGGAAGAACTTGCGTTACTCATAAAAGGTGTGCGTAATAAAAACAAATATTTTTCCAGGTGAAAAGCACGCCTAACTTAAACCTCGGACAGGGCCGTGCAGAGGGGTGGTCAGCCAGGGCAATTGCCCTGGGGCCCGGAAAGTTTTGGGGGCCCGGCAAGGCAAAACAGTATTGACAGTACTCTAACTAGGATTTCATAGATACATATGTACATATTTTGTTGTTACAAAAAATTGTTTTAAAATTGAAAATCACTTAACTAAAATCATAAGCATCCGATCAAATAGTCATAGTCGAAATAAAATGTGATTCTAAGTTAGATAAACGTTTTTGACACAATTTTATAAGCGCTATCTGTCAAAAATGCTTAAACTAACTTAAAATCACATTTTATTTCGACTTCCCAACGACTCAAGTGGTCGCCAATTCCTTCAAATCACACTCCATACTACTCTAAAAAAACGGAGAAAAAGTAAAGCGTGTTTGGCTCGTTTGGAGTGCAACAAAAGAAGCGCTTTTTTGTTTTCCATGCCGGATTTTCAGCAAAGTTTCCGAAAATACCCGATCAGCTTTGACAAAGTCTTCAGGTTATTCTAAAGAAAAAGGTTGGAAGAGATTACACGACAAAATTCCTGAACATGAAAATAGTCAAAATCATAAAACTTGGTATATAGAGTGGCGCCAATATGAAATGAGAATTCGAAATGCAAGTTCAGTGGATTTTCTCTTAGCGGAAACCCTTAAAAATGAAGCAGCTCGCTGGAGAGAGATAAATAAAAAATAAATGTAAGGCGGATAACCTCCGAAGAGATCTAAGGCCGTGCTCCTCTTGATTTTCACTATAAATTGGCCGGACGGGACCTACACATATTTTATGCCGACTCCGAACGGCATCTGCAAAGCAGATGAGTTTTCACTGAGAGCTTTTCATGGCAGAAATACACCCGGAGCGCTTGCCAAACACTGCCGAGGGGCGACCCCGCTTAGAAAAATTTCCTTCTAATTGAAAAACCTTATTTCTAAAAGTTCGATGTTGCTTTGCCCGGGGTGCGAACCGCATACGGTGTGGTAGGCGGAGCACGCTACCATCACACCACGGTGGCCGCAGAATTCTTGTTGTTGTTTTATTTCTTGGAGAAAAGGATTGGCATTTAAAGGGGATAATTCATTGCTCGGAAATCCAAAAATGGAAACTTTCTTGGCATTTTGGAACTGATCAACAATTATGACCCTCTATTTTATGAACATTTGGAGAAGGTGGGAGAATCTCAAACGAAAAAGAATCGTCTCCAAGCACATTATTTGTCTGATAGAATACAAAATGAGTTTATAGAAATCTGTGCAAGTCAAGTAATTATAAAGATAGAAAGCGAGAGAAAGTCCGTCAAGTATTACACAGTAATAGTGGATGCAACCCCTGACTCGGGGCATATTGAGCAGACTGTTTTTATATTGCGTTGTGTTTTATTAGACAGGGACTCCGGAAAATGGAAAATCCAAGAACGCTTCTTAGAGTTTGTCGATTGTAACGCAAAAACAGGAGAAGCTATCGCTGAGCACTCTAAAAAAGCACAATATTCCACTGGATGACTGCCGTGGGCAAGGGTATGATAATGGCAGTAATATGAGCGGTCATTACAAAGGAGCGCAGAGTCATATCATGAGAGATAACTCCCTGGCAATATTTGCACCTTGTGCTTGTCATAGTTTAAATTTATGTGGAGTGCAAGCTGCTGAATGTTGTGCAGAAGTCATCACATTTTTCGGTATTATGCAGAAATTTTATCTTTAGCGCATGCCCTCAGAGATGGGAAATTCTCAAGGAAAAAAGTAATTGCTCCTTGCACAGCATGTCACAAACACGATGGTCTGCTCGTCTGGATAGTGTGAAACCTTTCGCAACTCACATTCCCCAAATATTGAAAGCTATTGATGAAATCAAGCTTTTGAATTTGAGTTCAGAAACAGTAACGGATTCCAAAGCTATTGAAGCATATATGGGGAAATTTCAGTGTATCCTCTTGGCCTCCATTTGGCTCAAAGTGTTGATGGTAATCAATCATCGAAATCTGGTACTGAAAGCTAGAAATGCCACACTTGACGTGGAAACAGAAAATATACGTAGCCTGATTGATGAGTTGAAGAAGTTCAGGGATCAATGGTCGATCATACTTCAAGAATGTAAGGTTCTGGCAGGGAGTATAGCAGTTGTGAATACCTTCGTAGAGAAAAGAAGGAAGATAAGAAAGCGCCAGTTCGATGAATTATCTGGCGAATCACCTGAGTTTTATTCCGAAACTCAATTCAAACAGCAAGTTTTTTACCTTCTTTTGGACTGCTTGATTGGTAAACATGACAAGACGTTTCGAAGCCGTTAATGACGTTGCGATTAAATTTAGTTTTTTGTGGAAGTAAAAGGCAGCGGCATTTTGCACGATTTATGGTATCGATATTTCTACGGATCTAATAGATGAAATCATTCATCTCAAAGCCATCCACTTAGCAAATTTGGGATGTGATTCGCTGCTACCATTTCAACTTCTGAACAAATTTCATGACTTGAAGAATGAAGTATTATATTCGAACATCTGCATAGCATTAAGAATATTTTGCACACTTCCAGTCAGTGTGGCTGAAGGGGAGCGTTCGTTTAGTCTATTGTCTCGCGTGAAAAATTTTTTACGTTCTACTATGAGCCAAAATCGCTTGACAAGCCTTGGAGCATTGGCGTTGGAGTCCGGCCTTGCTCGCAGCATTAGTTTTGAATCGGTAATTTTCATATTTGCAGACCAAAAAGCACGGAAGGTTTTCCTTGGCTGATTCAAGCTCTTAAAATGTACATATTTAGAAAAAGTAAATGTAAGTAAATTAAACAATGAAATCTAACATTTCATTTATGTAGGTGCTCCAGTGAATCTTATATTATACTAGCTTTACCAGGCGCATGTTGTAACGCCCGAGATCGAATTGATGTTGGGTTATTTTTTCTGTTTTGTTTGTTGATAATTTAGTTTATTGTTCTGTAAATTGAATTGAATTTTGTACGCATATTTGGTGAAATTTTCTGTTAAAACATTTTATTCTTGTATCTTATTGTATCTTATTTTATATTATTGTATTGCTTTTACCGCTGATGATCGTTGCTTTGATTACATTCCGAAGAAGCATGACTGGTGAGCCAATTTTCAAAGTTGATATATGCGCAGGCATTCCTTTTGATTCTAAGGAGTATAGAAATTTATTTGGATAATTCACAATTTTATCTTCATCTGAAACTGTGTCGATCGATTTATATTTCGTCACTTCACCAGGAAATTGATTTTGAAAGCGATCATTGATTTTGCTAACATGATCATTTTTGGGAGCTAAGATAGTTATTTCGCATAGCCAAAAAACAAAAACATTTATATTTAAAATTCTTAATTCTGAAATATGAAAAACTTTCGCCTTGATCGAAGGAACCTACAGCCAAAATTTGGTGATGATCGAAGTATAGCAAACACGTTTTCATAGGGAACACACACACAGAATTTGATTTTTATAGAAGATGTAGATAGACTGAAGCTAAACAATTTTTTTAACAGCGGCAGATTACTAAACGTCCAAAGGGCATAACAGCTAAACTCAACAATGCAGTCATACTTTAGGTGTTAAAATAACTTAAGTTTGTACGGCAGCCATAGTTTTTCCCCATTCCACATTTTACTGGAGGTTTTAGGACTTAACGTCACATAGCTCCTTACCAATTTTAATTATCCTACCATTACGACATCCAGATATATGCAGTATAATATATTCCATTTGTATGGGAGGTGCCACGCCCCCTTTTTCCAATTCCATATTTTCCTGGTGGTGTTAAGGATTGACCTCAAATAATTCCTTACTGAATTTCAATGTTCTGGCATGTATACCTTCAAAGTTATGCAGTACCAAAGATTCCATTTGTATGGGAGGTGCCACGCCCCTTTTATATATCGAAATTATTTTTAGCCTAAAATCTTCCCGTGGATCTAAGGAACCCATAACCAAAATTTGGTGATGATTGATGTGTGGGAAATACGTTTCCATAGCGAACACACACACACACAGAATTTGATTTATATATATATATGGCTAAACCGATTTGGGATTTCAAAATCAACTAACCATCATCTCTCCTTCCTGTATCTTTGCTAAAAATTTCATGGCAATCTGTCGAGCCGTTCTCGAGTTATGGAGTGACAATCAAAATGTACACTTCTTTTTATATATATAGATGAAATACAACTGACAAGGTGAATTGAAAAATTGATGTATGTTATGTTATTTTTTTACTGAATTGAGTTTATTTTTTAGGGGGGGCCCGTAAACGCGAACAGTCCCAGGGGCCCGGCTCGGCTCTCTGCGGGCCTGGTCTCGGAAACTTTTTCCCATGGTGTAAACGTTTTCCTTCTCATTTGCATCTTCTACTTTGTGGAAATGAGAATAAGTACCTCTTTACCAAGGGCATCTCCATTCATTCGCGTTATATGATTTGATCAACAAATCTGCTGGGTTTTAGTTCGTTTAACTATTTTAATGTGTATCTGATATTGCTTTTAACTTAATAATTTCCTTTACAATTATTTCCAATAATTTTGTCCTCCGATGCTATCCCATCTGCTGCTTTAACATAACACATTTCTCAATATCCTGCTTCGTCGAAAGTATACCTATTTGATATAAATAACTTTTTGTTCTATTTCAAATCTTGAAACTGGTTTGTCGTTAAAATTGGTTGACAGGAAATAATTATGACTATCAACAGTGGTAGATTTGAATACGATAAAACTGGCGATACTTACTGATACACAAACAAGCTGTACGTAGCGTGTACAGGCATACTTCAACTGAGACTTTATAATATCTGTTGCGGGTGCACGAAAGTAAAAAGAAATAGAAATAGCAAAAGAATTAATGACGATTCATATAGTTTATTCAATGTATAACAATAATAACAATGATCGCTGTATATGCTAGATGGATAAGTTAGTTAAATATACTTGGTAAATTAAGAATTCAAGATAAAATTGTGCAATTGTTAAAATTAATTACATTGTAAATTGTGAAAGGATGTGTAGGATAACTCACCCTGGGAAAGCTGCTGGCTCACGAACGTTCGAAAAAAGAAGCAACGACGGTAGTGAAGCAAACGTCCGCGGCACCTGCCGATAGCTAACTTTCGTCGAGTTTTTTGCCTGCTACTATAGTGCTATTACTAATAAGTGCACGTTAGGGACGTTAGGGTGATCCGCAATATTTAGACTGGTGGCCTAAACAATATCTCTTAAGACTTGCTTTTCTCGGAAAACGGTGACGCTATTTGCTATCGGTAAACTGCGACGACTATACTCATTGTCGTCAACGGAACGTTTCTGCTCATTTGGAACGTTTTTTATGGGTTTTCATATTAAGCTTTATTATTTTAAGACTTGTTAGCATTTTAAGTAATTT